>JACDJE010000249.1:319547-608992 GCA_016647715.1 Pavo muticus | reverse complement strand
AATTTGCCTTTGGATGTTTCTCTTCTTAAGGAAATGGGAAAGAGATGGGATCCAAGAACCACAAGCTGTTGTTACCATCAGACTACTTAATGCCAGCACGGACCTTATGTAGTTCCACCTTCAAGGCAAGTGCAGGAGACAGGATTGGGCTCATGCTTGATCTTGGTATATGGAAACTTCACTATACAACCAACAAATAAGCAGTAATCAGTGTTGCAATAATGTTTTATGGGGTGCCCAGAAAAATTAATTAAAAAATCTTCAAAGAGTTATAGTGAAACAACTATCAAATCTATAATCAAAAACATACTGAATGTCTCCACATGCCTGTTGAGCCCAGTGCATTCGCAGAATGCTCTGTGCCTTCTGAAGTCAGCCTTCGAGTGAAATGTGCCTTCCTGCTATTGAAATAACCCATTTTATGCCTACATCAAACACAGAAATGCTCTTTTTTTCTGATTATTAAAAGTCTTAAAAAGAAATGGGACAGTTGGAGAATGCTTCAAGCATAAAAGAAGGCTGAGGAAAAACTTCCTTCTCCTTTGGTTGCAAAGCACTAAAAGGCATCTGACACTGTACCTCAGAGTCAGACCCTGCTATGTACTTAAAAGGAAGAGGAGGAGGAGACAGAGATGAGGAAATGTAAGACTTGAAAGTGCTTTGTCTCTTAGGAACTCACTAAGGAGCTGTGGATGAGAGTTTTAAAAAACTAAAAATTTTCTCTTTCCTCCCTACACTTACTGCATTCAGTCCTTTCAGTTACTTTCTTTGCACCCTCTGTAAAGCTTCAGATGGCTTGAATAGTTTTGTGAGGGAGGTTAAGACACTCCATGTGCAGCCATACTCAGAAACTCTCCAACTTCATTTTGAACAAGGATCTCACATTTTAGGCAGCCTTGGCTGCCTAGATTATTCTCTACTACACTACCCTTGAAATGGGAAATGGATAATTTGCTGCATGTGGGTGAGATTGTTGCTCCACTGAAGTCGTAAGAGCTCCATCAGTTTATGCCTGTGGAAGATTTGGATCTGTATCACTGTAGTAGTAACTTTGCAAATAGTTTAACTTCTTTTTAACTTGCGTTATCTTGCCTTGCCTCGCCTTTGCTTGCCTTGCCTTGCTGGAAAACACTATTTTATATGTTGGTAATGGAAACAGATATCAAACATGATGAGAGTACCTCTATGTGCATCTTTTGCACCTATTGTATGACTTTGACATCTTTCGTCAATGGAGAGTTGAGACCAGATGTAATAACTAATCTACTGTCATACTATGATCTAAGATGTTATCTGTTAAATCCTAGCTTTCAGTAAACCCACAGAGGTGAAGTAATCATGGTGCCTATGTTATCAATCTACATTTGATGGTATGTAAACAGATGGAGCACAATGTCCAACATATGCAAATAGCAGAGCTTTAAAAACAGGTCTAAGTCAGTAAGTATACTTCTAAAGCAACATAATGTAAAATCTGTTTAATTCTATCCAGGCTATAGTCTTGAAAGTGCACCTTGCATAGGGAATGAGTTACAGTCTTTCCCATACTTTTGATCTGAAGTATTTTCTAAATGTGGGCTTTATGAATTTGCCAAAAATGTCCATCAAAGTGTTGTATATTTTTTGAGCTACCCGTAGCATAGTTCATGGAATAATGAAAAGATATCTTGATGAGAATATGTTTCCAGGTAGGATAAGACTTAACAAGGTAGCTACTCAAAAGTACAGGTGTAGCTTGCAGCCACCATAAATCCTACTTTCCCTGCTTCCCTATAACTGCTTCCAAGGTGTACACAAAGCAGTGAGGAGATATAAATATGGTTCATGGTTTATATCTTCTTTGAAGTGTATTCATTTTATTAGTCTTACCTGCAAATACTCATTGTGGTTTCCTATTATATCTTTGAACATTTACGCAAATATGATAAAGATGTGGTGATGTTTCTGTGGAAGAAGCCAAAGATGTATCTCTGCGGATAACACATATTGGTGAGGTCAAGATGGGTCCAAGACAGAGATCAGCTGGAAAACATGATTCAAGTCTGAAAATAATTGTCAGATATATTATTTGGAACATGGCACAGTACTGCTTTCATTGTTGGCTGTGTCTTTGTCTTTCTCCAGCTCATGCCAAGTCATACAAGTTATTATAGAGGGCTCACCTTTTCCCAACCCCTCACATTACTCATGTAATTCAGTTCAAGTAGCACATCCTCTGCTTTTGATATCACTTCTTTTATTATCTGGTAGCCACACTGGGCAGAAATTTTAAGGTTTCTAACCTTGATTTGAAACTTTAAAGCAGTTTGTGGTCTCTGTCATTTCCTGTTAGAGACTATTTCTGAGCAATTGGTTCCCTTCATAGAGTGCAAGTCTCCTACCTGCTCGCACCAGTCCCTCAATTAAGCCTTTCCATCAATCTAAATAATCTTACCACTGATATTCTGTATCACAGTACTTTGTCAAACCCCTGGCAATTGAGAATCCCTGTTCCATGAGGCTAATATCATGTCTAGCACTGAAAATGGCGAAAAAGAAGTATGGCACAGCTAGAAATAAATTATTATGTTTCAGAATAAAATGGCAATTGGAAGATAAGTCTACCACTAAGAAAACTAGCAGTGTGGTGGCAATGCAGTGTTTTATATGTGATCCTTGTGCAAGAACATGATCAAAATCCCTACTGAGCTTCATCCCTCCAGCTCAGTAGAGTGCAGAAACATTGTTATAAAGAGGTGGTAAATCACAGTTCCGGAAAGCAACTCACCTTCCTGACCCAATCCCAACCTCCTGGCCGCAGTCAGGGTTAATCTGTCTTAGAAGGAGGATACTCCATTAGGATCTTGTAGGAAGAGTTTGGTCTGGAAATTAGATTCAGTTCAGATAAACACCTCTTTGAAAGAAAGAAAAAGAAAAAAAAAAAAAAAAAAAAGAGGCAGAACTCTTCTTGCTTCCATGATTTAAATCTAAAATGTTAGGAGTGCAAAATCCCTCCGTTATGGGATTTCTGCTTCTTCTGATTTAGACAGCTGTAAAGAGAAATGTTGAGCAGAGAAGGCAGATGCAATAAAGGTTAAGGTGGCACAACCCCCACTAAATGTATTACACCAGCATGTCATTTCTGAGGCAGAGCTGGCTGTGTCCACATGCCTCAATGCACAGGCAACATACACAGCTAGTTTCTTGCCGTTGTCCTCACTGGAACTAGAATTCCAAAGAGGAGTTGTTGTTTTAGTGGTGCTGTCAACATGACATTAATGTAATGCTGAAAGCTGGGTGTTTTCCTAGGTCAACAGCTTGCCTCTATGGATGTGCAGAGAGCTGCCTGGGGGTCTCCAGCCCACACTCCACAGTTCTTTGCTTTGCTTTCCCTTTGGCATTTTCATGAGCAGCCACTTCTTTTTGCTGCCTTCTGTTGGTTGCTGAAACAGGGCCAAACAGAAGCCTCCAGCATTTTTTTATTAATGATCTGGTGTTCAGACATGGCTTCTTGTGTGTTTCCCTTGATCTCCTTAGACTTTTAGCAGTTCCCACTAGTGAAATAATCAGGGCTAGAGAGCTGCATTCTAATCCAGCCCATGATGGCTCATACTGCTCTATTGCTTGCATACTACCTGGAATGATTTGTTTTTTCATAGAATCGTAGAATCTGAGTTGGGACCTTTAAAAATCATCTAGTACAACCCCCCTGCAATGAACAGGGATACTTACAGCTAGATCAGGGTGCTGAGAACCCCATCCAGCCTGACCTTGAATGTCTCCAGGGACAGGGCATCCACCACTATCTGAGTGAATCACCTCCCTTGACCTGCAGCCCAGGATATGGTTGGCTTTCTGGGCTGTGAGCACACATTACTGGCTCATGTCCAGTTGCCATCCACCAGTAAGCCCAAGTCCTTTTCGACAGGGCTGAGTTCTATCTTTTTGTCCTCCAACTTGTACTGATGGTGGGGATTGCAGCAACTCAGGTGCAAGACCTTGCACTCAGATTTGTTGAACCTCTTGAGGATTCACCTGTGCCCACTTCCTGAGGCAGTCTAAGTCTCTCTTAATGACATCCTGTCCCTCATGTGTGCCAACTGCACCACACAGCTTGCTGTCATCCACAAACTTGCTGAGGGTGCACTCAATTGCACTATCAATTTCATTGATGAAGATACTAAAAAGCATCACTCCCAGTACAGACATCACTCACTGCTGATCTCCATCCAGACATCGATCCTTTGACTACTACTCTCTGCTTACAATCTCACATCCAGTTTCTTGTCTATTGAACACCCATCAAATTCATATTTTTCCAATTTGGAGAGAAGGATGATATGGGGAACCATGTCAAAGGCCTTACTGAAGTCCATATAGATGATGTCAGTGGCTCTTCCCTTCCCACACATACAGTTACAGAATCATAGAAGACTACTAGGTTGGCCTTCATTAACATACATTCCCCCAGACAGTGCACAAACATGGTTTCCATGATAGCATACGCTGGAGAGGTTTACTGGCAGACACATATATATATAGCAATTCTGTTTTCAAAGGAGGGATGACATTTTAAGCCACGGGAGGACATCATCACATACCATGGTATTTCAAGGACAGAGAACAGGCTGTTATATTTAAAAGCATAGATATAGTTTCAGATAACTACTGCAGAGGTCTAGAAATGCTGCACTGTCATGTTTACAGCATCCTGAGTTTACTAGTTCTTTCATAACCTGCTTTGAACAGCAGTGTATCTACATGCTCCATAGGTAATATGAGGTGAAGAATATGGCAGAGTCACCACATCTGCACCCATTTCAGCAGTCAGAAGTATCATTGGAGGAAATTTCCCCTTGCATGACAAGCTACTCACCTAGCAGCTTCTGTCTCCTCATCTCTAGCCTTTCCTTCCCTTGGTAGTCTGCTTCAGCAATGCATTGTCACCCCTGCTTAAGTAATCTTCTTGTTTCCAATGGCAATTTGAATCCATATTTTGGTGTGTAAAACCAGTGTATTGCAATAACCGGTAGGTAATCTGAGTAACACAGTCAGCACTTTTGTGTGAATAAAGGTAGAAAAGGGGTAGAAAAAATGATTTATTCAGAGTATTATAAAAAAGACAGAAGAATTCCTTCACCACATTCTCTGCTTTTTCTGCATCTTTGGGAGGGGTCTGTAGCACACTGTGTATATTTTCATCGTACATCATAAAGTCCTGATTTAAATAAAACACAAATTTAATGAAGGAAAATGAACAGTTCAGATTAGACAAATTAGTCCACAACTAATTAGTCCACAAGACTGACTTAACGAAGAGTGTCAGAGAAACTTTCCTCTTCCCTGTGTGGTTTGAGAAATGATGCATGCTTCACATGGTGTCATTCTGCATTGCACTTAACAGAAGACTGTAAAGTACTTAAAAATGTGGGGAATAATTGTGCAGCCTTGAGAGTGCAAGATGACACCCATTTTGTGTTATGACACAATGCAGTGTAGTCATCTGTGGTACAGTGATGAAAGGTTACTGTTTTATTTATAAAATCAGTAATGAGCTCAAAAATAATGGTGTCATAATTGATGTAAAATTGCTCTATTAGAATGATTTATGCTCATTATACTAGCTCAAATTGTTTTTAAATGAGGCATTTGGGGTTCGTTTTCATTGTCTTTTGTCTAATTTTAAAAGACATTTAAAACACCTTAAAGCAGAAAGTTAATTGAGTAGGTCCAAGAATACAAAAGCAGTCTTGAAATGGAAGTAAAGTTTGTTCTACCAATTTAGTACATACTTCAGTAGATATATGGGGATTGGGACGGGGACAGGGAGGAGGAAGGGGAAGCAAAATGACATTATTTATCTGCAATTTATAGGTTTAGATGCTGAAGGAAAATGGAAAAAATCTCTATATGAAACAAAAATAGTATTTGATTTGATGAAAAAAAGAGAAAGAGTAATTTCTCAAGTAAAAGTGGCAATTTTGTCAAAAGAAGAGCATGGTAAATTTCAAAACAGCACAGTAGCTACAGCACTGGTGTGAAATGTGTCTGCTTATTGGACTTTGGTGAATTGCTCTGAGGCACAGTGGCAGCTGGCCATTCCAGGGAAGCGCTTCTCCAAAAGTCTCCTTTCTGCTTCCTCGCATGGGATTTTACAACTGTTGAGCTGTTCATGAAATTAAATTATTTTTTTATCTTTTCTGAAGCAGTACCATAAGAGGATTTGTAAAGTAAATCCAGCCTTCATTGCATCCTGTTCTTTACTAGACATAATTCTGGCTATAATTCTGCTCTTGATTTCAACAGTGGAAATGAAATTATTCTGAATGGGAATTATTTTAGTGGAGGTTAACATTCAAACTGAAACCTTTTATATTGCTGGAAAAGATGCTAGTCTCCAGTCATCCCAAATTTCCTTTGAATGGGTGTCATGCTGCAGTTGTCTGTCAGCTAGAGATTGAACTGTCTACAGAAAAGAGAAGAACACAGTGAATACCAATATCCTATGCTGTGCTCTGTAGGATGTTTTTCTTTAGGAGGTCCAAAGTGAGGTCAGCAGAAATCCATACAGCAGCAGAGAGCAAGAATTTTAAGACAGCCATAAACACGTACATTTGTGAGAGTCATGCCAATGAATCATCAAATTAGAGACTTGATCCAAACTTGTTATTTTTGCCTATGGGAATCAGTCTCTAATCTCAAACACCGTCAATGTCTAGGCATGGTAATGACTGTCCTTATATCAACAAGTAACCCACAAGTGCAGTGAAAACAGGGAGGCCTAAAAGCCAAATACTATCCTGCAGTGAAAAAGAGAATATTTCTGCTAACAATGTAAGAGCAAAACCAAGGAGTGGAATGGCTCATGAGATTACATTATACAGCATTGTATGTTTAGAATCATAGAATAGTTTGGGTTGGAAGGGACCTTAAAGATCACCTAGTTGACACCCAGTGGATCAGGCTGTCCAGGGACCCATCCAACCTGGCATTGATGCCTCCAGGGATGGGGCATCCACAGCTTTTCTGGGCAGCCTCACCACACTGAGTGAAAAATTTCCTCCTAATATCTAATCTAAATCTTAGAATCATAGAATCATAAAGTGGCTTGGGTTGGAAAGGACCTCAAGGATCATCAAGTTCCAAACCCTCTGCCACAGGCAGGGCTAACTGCCACTAAATCAAGTACTAGATCAGATCACCCAGAGCCCCATCCAACCTGGCCTTAAACACCTCCGTGGATGGGGCATCCACAGCCTCTCCAGGCAACCTGTTCCAGCATCTCACTACTTGACCAGTAAAGAACTTCCCCCTGACATCTAATCTAAATCTCCTTTCCTTTAGTTTAAATAAAACTGTTGAAGAACACTGGTCCCAAGACGGTTCCCTGGCAGACACGATTCATCATCAGCCTCCACCCAGACACAGAGCCATTTATCACAATCTTCTGGCTATGACCATCCAACCATGCTTCATGATCTTTCAGGCACGGACATGAGGGTCTCTGGCCTATAGTTCCCTGGGTCTTCCTTTCTCCCTTTCTTAAAAAGGTAGATGTAACTTTAGAAAAGAAGATATAGTTGTCCTATACAAAGAATATATTTTGGGGAAGTATGCAAACTGTTGTGAAAGGATAAGAATGGAGAATTTAAACAATTCCTCCCTTCCTTAAGATGTGTCAGATAATTCACTATCAAGCAAAGCATATGTCCCAACACTGCCCAGATGTTCACTGTGGGGAAAGTATCCTTGGATAGATTAAAATAGCTTCAGTCAGACTTTCTGTCAGTTTTCCAAGCAAGTTTCCAGCAGTAGATATTTTCAGCTGCTAAACACTAGTTACAGTCACACTAATGGGGGGAAAAAGGACCTTCAAAGCCAAAACAGACCTAAAACTTATTATGATTCTGAAGTGTGCTATGCCACTTTAATGATACATAATTAACAGGTAATGAGCAATTATTTCTATGACAGCTGCTAATTTCAGAGTAAACCCTAATCTATCAGGGAGGGAAAAAGGCCAATTTTTTATTTCTTTAACATTGAATGAAATCAGAACTTTTTAGTTATTATTTCAATTTTGAAAATTGTCCCAAATCATCACAGTTTTAATGTACACGGCTGAATCGAGAAGTCATAAAGTGAATACTGTCAACAAAATATTTTAGAAACACCAGAGAATTTTCAAATATAATTGATTATATTTTATAAAACAAGGACTAGTGAGAAAACAGCTTTGCTGTTTCTTTTAAAGGAAGGAAAAGGAAAAAGAGTACAAAGTTATTATAAATCACAGTTAGTTATGACCCAATAACTGAAGAGCTGTGAAGGTACAGACTCTATTAATAACCAGAGCAAACCTGGAAAAGGAATTACTAAAACTAGGTTAGATAACTAATCTCTATCTAATGCTCAGATACAATTAAATATCTCTCGCATAATCTCATATCCTTTCTGTCACTTTTTCTAGAACACAAGCTTTCCATTTTTTCAGAAAATTCTGTTTTGCAGAAGTTTTTCCCAGAAAAGACAGAAACTGAGGTGGAATTTCATTGTTCCTGAGCAATACAGTGCCTTCTCTTTCACAGGAAAGGAGCACAAAGGCTGAACCCATTGCCCTCCATGCACATACTATGCATCAAAATTATTTAGCAGCAAACTGCCTACAGCTAGCACATCAGAAAGCAGTAGCCCAAAGTGAGTGAAATTTTTCAGTGCTTTACAAATTCATCTTTCATAAAGAGTATGGTATTGTTACCCTGTGTGATATTGGTTTGTGTTTATATTGATTTCTACTGCCATCCAGGCCAAAGGCATGGATACCGTGGTTTACACTGGACCCAGTGTTATCAAAGAGCATTTCTTCAAATTGAAATGAGCATATTACTCAGGAGCCACTTGTATATGATTTAACTAGCATTCTCCCTTAACATATTTCTTAATTCTGGATTTAGTGTTACATAAAATACCATGCTGAAATAGCCCAATTATTACTGCAAATATAGCCTGGTAACTTACTGTAAATCTTAACATTAAATTTGCTTTATTCTGTCATTTCATTAGGGAAAACCACCACAACAACAAAAACCTAATGTTCTAATGTAAACTTAATAGCTTTGAAACATAAAATAGGAAACCTTTCAAAACTGAATCCACTCTTCGAGCCATTCCACAGCTTTCCGAGTATTTCGCCACCAGCTTCTTGTAATGGCATAAGGCTTTAGTTTGTTTGGCTGCTAGATTATGGTAATGAGCTACAGCTTCTTGTATGATCTTTTTAAAGAGCGAGATAAAGACAAACTTGTAAAGTTCAGAGTTTTGACTATGGGGTTTGTGGTTTAGGATATAGATTTCCCCCCCCACCTCTTTGTCAGTAGAATCCTGCTTAGCATTTTTGGTAGACAGCAGACAGCCAGGAATAGGACCTAAGTAATCTGACCATGAAGAGAAACATCAATATTGTTTGATCTTTAGCCAGAGTGAATAATGATTATTGGGAATAACTTATTCTGAGGTTGGCAAATGTTCATGAAGCCTGCATCCTAGCATCCAGATCCTTCTTCTTGAAAAAATGCAAGTTCAAACAGGTAATAAAAGCACAGTTTCATCATAGTATCAGTAAGTGATGGGCTTACTTCAGCACAGAATCCTTAAAATATCTGTGAGTCGTTTATTTTTCCAAGCTATTTAAGGTGTTGCTAAAAGTATCTCAGATCTTACAGCTGTAGTGATTTTCGCCCATTATATACATTGTCTTCAATCTCCTTTGACAATACTAAGCATAAAATAGTATTTGTGTGAGTGAAGCTATGATCTTGCCTGAACTCCTCCATGATGACACTAGAGGGCCACAAATTAAAAAAGCTGTAAGAAAGAGGGTTGCTGTCAATGGTTCTGTATTCACTAGCGTGGGAAGGATCTTCTGTGGTGTGGAGAGGATACGAGTCTTCTCATGTCTTCTCAAGAGCTGGAGAAGGGACATGGCATCCCTAAGTGCCAGGTGAAGGATCTACATAGTAGTTTTTTAACATTAATTCAAGAACTCTTAACCTTGAGCATGCTGCTGTTGTACCAACTTTCTTCTATATAGTCCTCTGGTGCCTTTTAAGTTGTGCTGAAAGGAGTTATACAACAGACAAGGAAGAGTCTGGCAGCTTTAATAAGCACAAAATTAAATGCTCTCAGGCATCTCAATGCATTTGGAGGATTTGGTTACAATTCTGATTTTTGAGGGTCTGAATTTCTTCTGAGAATCCTCTACAGCTCCAGTTCCCCTTGGGGGGGGGGGGGGAAGCTTCATACTGAGGTCTGTTTTAGCATTTGTTTTGCTGCTGCCATAAATTCCAAACCAGTAACGCCTTGTACCTTTCTGCTCTCCTGTAGTGTTCTCTCTTCTGGAGTCTAGTTCTTTATATCAGTCTCTTAGGGTCACATTTCTGCATTTTGTCTGACGTAGAACAGGACCATATTCTTCACCCTGAGAGCTCAGGGTTACTGAGTGTGAGCAGATGTCAAATCTTTCTGCTGCTCTGGGGTGCAGACTGGACTGACTTCTTCTGAGTCTAATTTTACAACTCTGGCATTGAAAATAGATGTGCACTTTTAACATTGCTATTAATTTCCATGGACCTACTTGCAAAATAGCATACTTCTGGAGTAGAAGTGCGTGACCTTTGAAATTTCCATGACACTAAATGTGGTCTTGAAACATTTAAATAAATTATCTTGAAGTTAAACATTCCTCACAATGCATAAAAGCCTCTTTTTTTTTTTTTCCACCCTTCATACTGCAGAACCATTTAACAGCTGGCTAATACTTTATCACTGATTATGAAGGAAGAAATCTCAACTCACCTGCAGGTATCATTTCTTTGTATTTGGTAGGTGAGGGCTGGATGGGGCTTTTTTTTCATCTGGGTAGGACACTACATGTTCTCCCCTTTTCTGAGCATAAATACCATTGAAAAACCTTACTATGTTTTGTGCTTGAAGCGTCAGTTAAATAAAAATAACTTTGAAAACTCTGCCTCCTTGTGTACTATAGCTGGAGGGAATGCAGTGTGTATCGTGCTGGCTCAATAGGGGTGATTATAAAGCAAGAGCTATTGATAGGAAAACTACCAGCTGTTTGAAAACGTTGAAGTCTACCACTTGACACACAGGACTTGTAAATTATTTAAGAGCTATGTAGTATGTATGCCTTAGACCTTTTTCATTAGCTCAGTCTGCTAAAACAAGTACTTGCGTTTTTGCTGTAGTGGTTTTCAGTTATTGGCACTGATATCTGGAGAAGCAGATGACTGTGAGTGATCATCCATGATCTATGTGACCTTGAAAGTCAGCAGTTTATTAAAAATGAAGTTGGGGGAAAAGTACAAGGGCTTTTTTAATACATAAACATATAGGAGCAATGTTGGACTTGAACAGATAGCACACTGATCATGAGTACACTAAGTCAGTTAATGTCCAAATTTCTTGCTCCTGTCTTCCAGTCTTTCTGAATTTCATTTGCCAGAAGGGAAAAACAAATCCTTAGACTGATTCCTAGAGGGTCTCTTGTGCGTGGAAAATAGGAGTGTGGCAGGAATTAAATTTATACTGAAGTGATAAACGGGTTTTCTACAGACTAATATAGATTATTTGCACAAGGAAGGATGGATCCTCAAATATTAGAACAGGTGCTCATTTAGGAATATAGACCTTCCTGCATCCAGAAATTGTAAAGCATGCTGAATTTTGCAATGATTTATGAAGAATAACAGAAAGAACATCCTCTTGTCTTCTCCCTGGGGTGCTGGCATCTCCCCTGTGACACTCTATCTCTTCCTTCTTTAGCTCTCATCACTCACAGAAAACAGATGTTTGAAACTGGTAAATCCTCAGAGGATGAAGATGTTCCTAAGTAGGTTTGCGGCTCATGGGACCTTTCAGCCTGTAGAAAAATGTTGTTACTGTTGTCACAAACATTTTTAAAAACCTAAAAAGTGAGAAAGAAAAGCAGTTCAGTACTTTCCTTATTTATTTATTTATTTATTTATTTATTTATATTTCTTCTGGTCAAAATGAAAAAGAATTAAATCACTCTAGGATGTTAGCTGTTACTATTTTGGGGGAAGGGAAGAAGGGACGATAAAGTTTTTGATATCAACAAAAAAGTTGAAGTGCAACCAAGAAAGGATATTTGTACAGAAATTTGCATCTGACATAAAGGCATATTTCCTTTCTTAAAAAAAAAAAAAAAAAAGTTAATTTTAAAAAGTTAGAATCATAGAATCATAGAATCACAGAATGGTCTGGATTGAAAAGGACCACAATGATCATCCAGTTTCAACCCCCTGCTATGTGCAGGGTCGCCAACCACCAGACCAGGCTGCCCAGAGCCACTTCCAGCCTGGCCTTGAATGCCTCCAGGGATGGGGCATCCACAGCCTCCTTGGGCAACCTGTTTCAGTGTGTCACCACCCTCTGAGTAAAAAACTTCCTCCTAATATCTAACTTAAACCTCCCCTGTCTCAGTTTAAAACCATTCCCCCTTGTCCTATCACTATCCACTCTCGTAAACAGCCGTTCCCCATCCTGTTTATATGCTCCCTTCAAGTACTGGGAGGCCGAGATCGCCCCAGAGCCTTCTTCTCCAAGCTAAACAATCCCAGTTCCCTCAACCTTTCCTCATAGGAGAGGTGCTCCAGCCCTCCGATCATCTCTGTGGCCCTCCTCTGGACCAGTTCCAAGAGCTCCACGTCCTTCCTGTACTGGGGGCCCCAGGCCTGGACACAGTACTCCAGATGGGGCCTCACAAGAGCTGAGTAGAGGGGGACAATCACCTCCCTCTCTCTGCTGGCCACCCCTTTTTTAATGCAGCCCAGAACACAGTTGGTCTTCCGGGCTGCAAGCAAGTTTAGCAATTTTTTTAAGGCAGAAATAGAATGGCCTGTGTTCCTGAATGTCCTGGAAGTTGCAAAATGCAGATAAAATTGGTAGAAAGTTAACTGTAAAAGAAGCAGAGTTAAACTGCATCTTATGCCAGATCTTATCTTATCTTATCTTATCTTTGGTAAGCTTCATGCACAGAGGTAGGTTTAGAGGAAAGATGTAAGGAGATCAGCTCTGCTGAGCATTAAGCAGAGTGCCACGAGCCACAGCAGGGAGTAAGCACAGGAGTGGGTCGAGGACAACTGGGCAATCTACCAGTAATGGATGAGCAAGCTCAGACAGCTGATGGAAAAAGCAGCAGCTCAAGACCAAATACGCTGAAAGCAGGAAACTCTTTTTTGGTTTTGTGGTGTTTTGTTTTTGTTTTTTTTCCTTAAAATATAAAATAAAATTGTTGCTTGAGAGGGTGTGGAGGAGGAGGAAGCAGAGAGAATGGGAATTGGCAGTAAGCTTTTTGAAATACCCATTATATGATCGTAAAGCTATTTGTATTGCTGCTGATTAAATAATTTTAATAAGCCTACATGCCCTATAAAAAGGATTGGGAGGATATTTTTGAAGAGTTCAGTCTAGAAAAGCAAAAGCAATTTCTAAGTATTTTATACATGATGATACTTTATTATAGAAAAATTACACTATGTGAATGCTACCAGCTATTGGATTATTGTGCTGCTCCCTGTCAATGAAAACAGTTTGATATTTCTCTTTGTAATTGCTTGGTTGCTTTATGGCAGGTTTCCTTTGGAACTAGGGCTTTCTCTGCTGTGCACAGGGTTTCATAGTGGAGTTAGCTCACATTTCAGCAAATGTGACCAGATCTGAACTGGGGACATGCTGCAACATTCTGTGAGACAGCTTGGTGCTGCCTGGGGACTTCTGGGCAGGATGCTCTTCTTATGCCCCTGCTCCATCATGCTTGCCATACGCAAGCCTACGGGCTCTTGCTGGCTGCCTCATATGGTCCAGCAGAACCATTTCCATCCTAAAGCACTTGTCTGTGAAGCCCCAGAGGCCTCCTGATGTTGTTTTGTCCCAAAGATCAAAAGACAGACACCCTAGGTGACTTCTGCTCTTGGGGTGATGTGACCCAAGAACTGCTTGCTAAGTGGCCTTACTGGGAATCAGTTCATGTGTAGAGGGCTGAACTGCCGCTTAACACATGTTGGTGCTTTGCTCTTCATGGGCCTTATTCCAAATCACTAAATTCGTCACGACACTTTCTATTCAGTTCAAAAGACCCTGAATGAGGTTTTATAGTTATATTTTTAACCTAGAGTTCTTTGACATTTTAACCAGCATCTTTGCGTTTCGTATTTCGTTCCATGGTATTGGTGGTATTATTTCTGCTGAGTCTTGTCAAAAATGTATTAAATTCCCCAGTTAATATACCTTTAGATCAAGACTGCCTGGTTTAAGAGGAGAGCATACAGAATCAGAGAGGATGGAAATTATTACTATGGAAAGTAAGGATGTTCATTCTCTTTGGAAGCTTTAGGACTGAGTAGATGAAATTGTCGTGAGATATACAAAACATTTTTTCCCCCTGTGTTTGCAGAGATTGGCTGTTTGCTCTATACAGGGAGTTTGTGATTATTCTCAGCACAGACTTTACTAAAACGATGACCCAGACCAAACGTGGACACAGTACCCTCTAGATAGAAAAGCTGCATTCAGGCACTGTCATGAGTCTACAATTGCACCTTAGTAGATGAATGGCTTTAAACTGAAGAGGGGAGATTTATATTAGGTATTAGGAGGAAATTCCTTACTGAGGCAATGGTGAGGCAGTGGAACAGGCTACCCAGAGAAGCTATGGATGTTACACCAGAGCACAACTCCATATGGTCTGAAGTCTCTTCTGCACTGTCCCCAGCATACCTGGCAGGACACACAAATACACGAGGGAGGATGTCTACATTTAGAGAGCCTGGCCCAAGCCATTGCTAAACTCTATGACTAGTTCCATTTTTGTTTATTTGTGTAGTTACAGCCATAGTGTTGTAGGTGATTTCGGTCATATATTACTTCATACTGTCATGATTCTTTGTTGGTATTAAGGATCAAACTTTCAAAACCGTTTGTGTATCCATAACCAAATATGAATAGTTTCAAAAATAATTTAGAAGCAAAGCACCATCCTCTTCAGTGGGAATTGGACACACAGAAAAAAACCACCTGACTCCTATTTGCATGGGTTGCCTTTTTCGAAGTTATAACCTGAAGCAGTAAGTACAATTTGTCAATTTATTGCATACCATGAACCTTCAAGGTCATGCGGTGAAAAGATCCATGCAACAGGTGAAAGCATCCTTTGGTTACTGTGTTCTCTTTGCTGCAGGTTTTTCCTCTGATTTAAGCACAGGGAGCTCTGCAGCAAAGGGCAAGCTTTGCTGGGCTGTTTCCTATGGATTTGTGGTGAGATTGCCATTGAAGAAAGTACATGCTTTGAAAGCACAAACAACTCAGCATCCAAGTAATAATTCAGGTCTAATACAGTGCCACTTTTCTCATTTAAAAATGAGAAATAACATAAAATGTGAAAGCAATATGCTGCCATCAGTACGCTAAATACAGTTTTGTAGCTGGAATAAATAAATCTTAATTAAGAATCTGAGCATATATTTTCATTTATTTCCTTCCTCCTTTTCCCTCCCCTTCTACCTCCAAGAATTTGACTGGGATTTAGTGAAAAACTGTAAAAAGTTAAAAACCTGGGAAAAAAAATCCACACAAAACCCAACCAGTAAATGGAAATCATGAGGTTTTCTTCCTCTTAATTGTAGAACATTCCTCTGTGTGTGTGTGAGTGCATGCAAATATATCCCTACAAATATATGCATGTAGGCATATAAAGAAGAGATGAACATGTTCAAACATGTTCTTAGCTGCTCAGGGGGCAGACATATCCATAAAAATCAAATGGCAGTCTTTTGCAATTCAGTTTGTTTTGTAATGAAATCTAAAACCAAAAAAAGTATGTGCATTGTTCTATTTAATATGGCCAATAAAAATTTATATATCTCCCTTGAATTTATTCTGAATTATATTATTACAACAAATAATCACAGTACATGTGATTGGAAGAGGAAAGGATCAGATTTGGTTTTCATAGAGGCTTTGGGCTGTGATTGAGCAAGCTTAAGAATGAAATGTCTTTAGCAGAGCAGTATTATGCACAGAAGATTTTTTTTAGACCTGAGCCACTTAAAATAATTCCAGTGGAGTGCTAAGGGCTAATTTCCAAGTAAGGAGGATCTCTTGGTATTTACACTTACATAAGAAGTGCCGTTGCTCCCGATAGCAAATGTAACATTTCAACTACAGCAACCCAAACCATAAGAAGATGTTTGAGTTCTTTTGATTCAAATGATTGAGAAAATTAGGTTTAAAACATCTTCAAACAAAGTTGGTTGTTAGACAAGTCAAGGTGTTCCTGACCCTACGTACTGGTGCTCATATACATATACATGCTTTGCATCCAAACTGCTGTTGCAAGTGAGATGAGATTATCTGTCACTGCCTGTGACAGCTGTAACTCCAAAGCTGAATTTGTCACAGTAATGCACTGTTGGCATCTCCTTCAGATCTGTGTCAAATGTGTGAGTCCTTTGGGGATGTGTTGGGTACCCTGGGGAATGTCAAATGTGATTAAATTTCTATACATAAGCAGCTGAATCCCAGCAAAATCTTCATTGCCTTTTACAACTTAGGGGCATTACAGGTGATTGTGTTTATACAGTTAGATGTATACATCTAAACCTGTTAGCTGAATCCAACCAAACTGGCAAAAAGAGTTCAGAAAAAGATTGTATTAATTAAGTACAATATGAGATCTTCCTCCAGATACATAGAATTGCTCAGGTTGGAAAAGACCTTAAAGATCATCAAGTCCAACTGCAACCTAACCATACCACCCTAACTCTAACAACCCTCCACTAAATCATGTCCCTGAGCACCACATCCAAACGGATTAAGCTTATCTCTAACCAGAATATGTGAGTTAACCAAGAATTGCCTCAAACGAATATACGTTGGAGAAAATTTGCTACAATACTGTAACAAAAGAGGGAAAATAATACAGGTGTCAGAATTCTTTGTTTGATTCTCTGTTATGGATATGAGTAAATGTAAATTCCAACACTATCATTTAGCTGTTTAGCAAGATACTTGTGGTGGTGTTTGCAGCATTTTGCTGCCTCTTCCAAAAGTGTACGCAGACAGACCAACTCATGTTAACTCATAAACAGATATTAACATATTTGAGATAATAAGCCCTACGCAAGATATTTAATTTTGTGGCTATGTCAGCCTAAGTGCTGGTAAATTCAGGCATTTCTGGAGTGTGATCCCCTATGTAATGCAAACAAACAAAATAGGTTTTGATTAATTGCTTTGAAGTCCTTGATGAAAAGAACTATCTGAAGGAAGGCATTGTTGCTTCTATGCTGAAAAATTGGCTTACTTCATGTAAAATATAGGGTTTTCATGTGTGTTAATATGCTAATTGAATTTGCAGTGAGGATTTTTTTTTTTTTTAAGTAAGCCAAGGACACACAAGTTTATTTCCTCAATTGCAATTATTAATGGTGTCTGGTGACAGTTTTTGTACCCCAGCACATGCCACATGGCTCTCCCTGCACTCCAGAAGGGTGTTTTTCTTCTATAGGCTTTGTATAATATCTCCCAGCCTTGAGAATGTGTTTCAGATACTGTAGTCAATGCAGCTAATAGAGAAAAGGTTATTCTGTTCTTTCTGAAAAAGAGAACTACTTTTCTTCATTTGATCAGCATGTCTGCCTGCTACCACCTGAATTAATTAGATTTCCATTGAGTTGTTAAACATACATTTCCAATGTATGTTAAATGTATGTTTAATATTTCAACTCTAAAAATAATCCATATTGGGAAGTGGTGCTCAGGGACATGATTTAGTGGACGGTCGTTAGAGTTGGGGTAGTATGGTTAGGTTGCAGTTGGACTTGATGATCTTTAAGGTCTTTTCCAGCCTGAGCAATTCTATGATTCTATGATCTACAAGGCCATAACAACGGATACTATAGAGCATATATAGCATATAATAGGCTTTAGGAGGGTTGCTTTTTTCTAACTGTAGAAGAACATGTGCTTTGACTTATCCCTAATTCTATTTCTAATGCATTTCTTATGTTTTGAGTGCTCTCTATTTGGTAACAGCATCTTTGGCCCAACCTGAAGTTTGATTTGTATGTGACTGTTCAGCTCAGGCTGCAAAAGCTTTTGAGTTCTATCACTTAAATCCTCTCCATAAATGACTTTTCGTAGAATTCTAGAATATTCCGACTTGGAAAGGACCCACAAAAATCATTGTGTCCAGCTCCTGCCTCCACACAGGACCGCACCACCTGAGGATCAAACCATACTTCTGAGAGCGTTGTCCAAATGCTCCTTCAACTTCTTTCACATCCTTTAAAATCACCTCTGACATCACTTTCCAATCTTTAAAAATCACCATAATGCTCATAGAAAACTGTCATTTGAAAGCCATGGAGCAGGAGATGAGCTATGGTTATTGCTGCTGCGTGGTTTCGGAATTGCCTACATACCTAGGTTGTGCTAAAGTTGTCAGATGCATCTGTAATATTCCTTATTTTTTACTGTGAGTTCACAGATACAGCTACTATCATGCTTTGTTGTGCTTTTAACAGAACAAATCTCTAATTTCTCTGTGGCCCTTGTCTACCTAGGGCCCCTAACACGATGGAAATAGTTTCAAGCCCAGAGAAAATGAGAGAAAATGAGAGGCAGGGCAGGTAGGGTTTGGCTAACACCACCAGGATACTCATTTCTAGAAAGACTATTGATGGAAAGACTATTTTGTTTTACCCAAAAAGGAGTCTGCATAGCTAATGAATTACTAATCTTAAAACAACATCCTTAAAGTGTTGCAGAGGATCCAGCAGAGAAGAATAGCTGAGAAGGAAATTAAATGTAACATAAAAGCTTCTGAATCTTGATAACTTGTTTTAGGCTCATCAGAATTTAGTAAATAAATAAATAAATGGAGAGGAGGGGGAAAACAGATTGGAGATGTGTTTATTTTCCCCGGGGAGAACTTGAACATCCGCTGAAGCCCAGGAGAGAGTGTTAATGAAGTAAGCAGCATCAGGGGAGCTACTTGACATAATACAATCTTTTATTTTATTTATGGGGAACTGATTTCTCGATCAAAGTGTCTGATGTTAGCTTTCAAAGAGCATCCATGAGGAGAAGAGAAAAAACCTGCAGGGACTCTCACCTTATTACAGGCTTTTAACCGATCAGTTAGTGATTTTATTAGAAGTGTACAGGGAAACTCTGTCAAGATTCAGCTCAGACTCCAGGTACAGCTTCGGATGTGAGGCTGAAAATTAGACAAAGCAGCCTGCCTGTGCTGCTTATAACATCATGGATAGCAGTAAGTTTCTAACTGGGACATTAGCTACCAAAATGAAAATTGATAGTGTGAGAGAAATCCATGTCTGGAGAAAAATGGCCTGCATCTGTCTTAGTAAATAAAACACTGTTTTCTTAAAGCCGCTGCCCTCCTCCTAGGACAGTGTAGCCTTGCTCATAGCGCTGAGGATAACCTCCAGCCCCTTTTGTACTGAGCCTCACCAGGCATTTCCTATGAGAATACATAGAATCATTGAGTTGTTTGAGTTGGAAGGAACCTTTAAAGACCATGTGGATCAACTCCCCTGCAATGAATAGAACACAGCTCGATCATGTGCTTGGAGCCCCATCCAGCCTGACCTTGAATCTCTCCAAGGATGGGTCATCCACCGCCTTTCTGGGCACCTCTCTGGGAAGTTGGTGCTTCACTACCCTTAAAATCTTAAAAAATTGTAAAATCTTTTTTTTCTTATATCCAATAAAGAATCCAATAAATCTCCCCTCAATTTGAAAAAATTTCCCCTTGTCCTATCACATTAGGCCCTGATAAAGTGTCTGTCCCCCTCCTTTCTTAACTAAGGAGCTGGCATTAAAACCTTGCCATTTGCCTTGTGCCACTGAAAAGTTCAGATGTAACCACATAGACTCGGGGCTCCAGAAAAGAAATAGTCAAAATGGCTTTATGTCCTGTGTGGTCCCAATATGTGTTGTGGTCTTTCCTTGTTTGGAGCTCGTGTGGCATAAGAGCAGAGCAGAGCATTCTGAACACTGAGCAAAACCAAAGTGTTGCTTTTTTTTTTTTGTCAGGGAAACTTTGCAAAGAAGAGAGAGTCTGGAGCAAGTAGTGAGATGGGGAGAATTGACATAGCTCCCCTCCTAATGGACAGTGAAACAGTATTTTACTTCTGGGGAATTCATTCTAGAAAGAAAATGCCTGATTTGAGCTCCAAAAGGAAAATAAAATAATTCCTTTGTCTATCTAGTTGGTGCTACTTGTAGTATCAGTGAAAATAAGATGTAGCATCCCCAGTAGCCTCAAGTGTGCTTGGAACTTGAAAAGGATCATTTCCCAATTGCTCAATACAATTGCCACCCTGGAAGGTGAGAAGGAGGAGTGTTATGAGTCAGCAGACAGGTGGATTCCTAGAGGAAATCCCCTCCAAAATCCAGCCCAAATCCCTCTTTGTTTAATAAGAAGTAGGAAAAAATTAATAGAAATAAGCGAGCACATATGTATATGAGTATATGCAGTTTACTGCATGTTTACATGTAGAGTTTAATGAAAATGGAAAATGTAAAGTTAACAAAAGTGAGTACAAATTACAACCTTACCCATACAGGTAATAAATGAAAATTAAAAGATTCATTTGAACACAAATGACAGTAGAAAAGTCTGCATTGTTCTAACATCCTACATTATTATCAGGCAAAAGTAGGAATGGAAAAGGAAAAGCAAAACACCGAAGACAAATTTGTGTTCAGTACCTACAGTAACACTGCAAGGTGCTTTAAGTCTATCTGATAAATTGAATAGATATTTCTCTATTGGAAATGCAGAAGATGCAAGTTGGCACAGAATAAAGCTTTATGTTTCCTGAATCAATTGTTTGAAGTAACACGTGCCCACAAGTGTTGTAAAAATAGCTGATTCGATTTAACCACTCATTTCAAGTATGTATAACCCTGAAAATCCATTGTGATGGGAATGAGGAAGGTCGGCAAAGTAGGAAGTTCAGACTAAAGCAAAAATAAAGGATTTCACAGAAAACAGGATGTTTGTAATGCTTGTCAGCATGCTGCCATGAAAAATAGGTATTGTCAAATATATTCTTACTGTTTGTTTAATAATGTATATTTTTAATCAGCCAAAACAATCAAGCCACTGTTCTTTCTCATTCTGGGCTGTAATTTATTTCTTAAAAAGAGAAAGAAAAATAAAAGCAAAAAAACTCAGAGTACGGTACAAAAACTGATGGAAAAAACTGTCAGACTGCTAACAAAAAACATCCAGTTTTCTCTGTTTCTTGTTAAATGCTGCATTGTAAATAAGACCTCTTGCCTTTCCTTCTGAAACTCATGCACTTCTGGCATCTTAGTGCTCGTATCAGGAACTGGATGACGACAAGGATTTCTGTAGCATTTCATTTTAAGACTAAGCATGCTGTGTTGTCTTCTTTCACCTCACTTTTTCATCTTTTTTTTAACTTGCCTTTGCCTTGCCTTGCCTTTTGCCTTGCCTTGCCTTTTGCCTTGCCTTGCCTTCCATTTGTTTCCCTTCTCCATCCCCCCCCCATTTCCAAGCTAGATATCAACAGATGCAAAAGTCAGAACAGCTAGCTAACTTGAACTCCTGAAATCTACAGAACGTGAAGTTTTTAAACCATTCATTTTTTTTTTTTTTTTTTTTTTTTTCCTCTTGGTGGCCTAGTTTTCTGCCCAGCTAGTGAACTGAAAATGCTCAGTGAAGGTCAGATGAGAGCCTGGGCTGCTACAAAAGAAGTTGCAGGAGAATGTAATCAAAAGGAGGGAATGGGAAAAGGGCAGGGAAATGGGACCACAGCAGGGATCTGTTAGATCAGCTCAGCCAACTCACTGAACATTACTGACAGATGTTTGGTCAGGATTACACATCAATACTCCAGATCTGCAGCAGTGCAGAGTAACTTAAATCCCATAACAGGATTTAGCTTTTTATGAAACAATTTATTTATTCCTTCTTTAGAAGACATTTAAGAAAGTATCTTTGGTGATGACCATCAGAACAATCTCTCTTCTGGGTTCTGTCAGTGTATTTTCTTACTTTTACCTCAGTGTTAACAATCACCAAATCTTCCCGTACTTTTGCAATGCATCTCCATCTCCATTCCAAATCTGCACTAAAATCAATCAAGGTACACAATAGAGGTGTGCACTGAAATAAATTTTTCAGCTTTCATCTGGAAACAGGTCTTAAAGAGGTGACATCAAACACCTTTTAGAAAGTCTTACATAGAATCATAAAATCATTAGGATTGGGAAAGAGCTCTAAGTGAAAGCAGATTTAACCTATCAGTTCTTAGCAAGTGAAACACTAGCTTTGTCTGTATACAACATTTGGTAATCTGTTGTGTTCTTTAAGAATTTTCATGCAACTCTATTAATAAACTCTGTGGAGAAAATTGACTCTAACCCAACTAAAATCAGGACAGCTTTCAAAATTGATTCTGTGTCAGGTTGTTCTACAAAGTCTTACATGCAATTAAATTTAAACCAGGAATATGTGATTTGTAAAGAGAAGTCATATCTTTTCATAAAACTGAAAAAAAAAAGAGCTATTGAGCATACAAGTCTTATACAAGTCTTTTTTTCTTCTTGGGGACAGAAGCAAATGTCAAGCGAAGTACAAATTGGAAAAGATTGTTCTTGTTTAACTTAATTAGCATACTTAGACAATTTGAGTCAATTTCCCTGCTGCAGAGCAAGGAAGATATTAACAATCTGAGAGATGCTCATGTTATAAGGTCTCATGGGATAATTTAGCACCTGTGTAGCAGAGGAGAAAAAACTTAGCTTCTAGTCAGATGACAGAGTGAGGAAAAAAAGTGATTATGATTAATATACAATAAAATCAGAATTTGGAGAACTTGTTCTACAGAAATTCTGTAGAATTTATTTTGCCATCATCAATATTTCTTCTAGTGAAAACTGGATAATTGTGACTTGTGGCATTTTTGGACCAGACATAGATTATATACTTCTCTTAGGTTTACCACCAAGCTGAACATTTACATTTACATGTACATTTGGAGACCAAAAAACATTGTTGGAAGACTCAAGTTGGAAAATTCTCTGATCCTGAAGTCAGTTTAAGGCATCTTAGGAAGTGACTTCAATAAAGACGAAGATTTGTGAGATCATATTTTTGCAGTATTCACAAATAATATGTTATATTAATACTTGGTGTCTACCGTTTATACAGTAATAACATTATAACTAATGAACTTCACAACCGTTCCTGTACTTTTACAGAAAAGTTATAATCTTTAAATAGTTACAGTTTATGTTCAGAAAACATGGGTAAAATGTTACTGACATATAAAAATCTGCTTGTCCTTCCCTAACATCTCATGTGTAAGAAAATACTGCATGTTCACAGGTCTGATGTAATGTCCACTTCAGTCTTGCTACTGGGTAAGTGGAGCATCACATCCTATCTTATTAAGTATATCCACTGCTCACCTGTACCAAACATTTCTACCACTGAACTAATGACTGACAAAATAGCCAGACAGACTAATTTATGCAAAACTGGTGAAGATCTAAATCCAATATAGTACAACTGAGCATGGCTTAATAGAGTGATTGCTTTGTAATTCTAGTAAATGACAACTTCAGTGTCCCTGGTAATGTGGAAGTAGGTGGCAGAAATGAGAGATGATTTGTCATGGACAGTGAAGGTGTCAAAGTAAACAGAACAGCAGCATGGGTTTTCATTGCATACAATTGGATTATTACTTAGGTTCTATGAATATATGTGGCCAACATGTAGTTTCATTTGTTGTAGTTTTGCTTACTTAATAGTATCATTTTACATACAAATGAATAAATTACACAGTAAAACACCCATTAAGCTTTGATTCAGCTCTTTTTTCTTTTTTTTCTTTTTTTTTTTCCCTATAATCAAAAATGAAAGGTAAAACCTTAATAGGAACAAAAGCAGGATAATGCAAATGCTCCTGAAAAAAAATCTGTCCCTAGGAAATCTTATACGCTGGGTTCTTCTTTCTCTCATCTAAGACAAAACTTCTCCCCAGGCACTCTTGATGTAGCATACAAATTTTAAACTAGTAAATATACAGACATCACTACCATTGATAAAGCCTATTAGACTCCCAGAAACAGTATTGATTAGTTAGCGAGATACTTAATCATGTTGTCAGAATTAAGTGTTGTTTTAATAGTCCCCTTTACCCATTTAATTGTTTCTCTTGTTCATTAATAGTGTATGAGGCCTAAGACTAAAATTGTGGCACTCTTTTCAAAAGGATTAGCAGTTTCTGCAGAGATTTGACTAGTGTCTATGCCCTAGTATTGAGATATTTTATCATGGTAACCAGTATTACAATTTGCTCTTGGTTTGTGCATTCATTGAGTTCCAGTCCATGGAAACTGGCAGTATGACAGTCCTCAGATGTGAAGTGTGAGCTCTGATGGTCTCAGTCTGATTCCCATAAATGCTGGGAAATGTCCTGATTGTTATTGATTCTATGTATTTTTTTTTCTATTTGAAAAGATTTATTTTGTGGAACAATGCTTCATTAGAAACTTTGAAGCTTTTGAATAAAATATTTTCCATCCTAAGAAAGATCCTGTAAATATTTTATTAATGATCTTATTTTAGCAGCAGGGATGTTTATCAATTTCACTAAAAATAGAAGCATCTTCCATCATGCACTGAAAGGATACAACAGCCAAAAACTACTTTAATCCCTTTGCGGTTTTAATGGGTTTTATTCTGACACATTGTTCACACTTCCTACAGGTTTTACATCACCTATTGACATTTTTACACAATCATTTTTCTGGATATATAGAGCACCATTCCCTCCCTAACCTGCCCTTTTTAATTTACAAGGAAGTTTCTGATGCATGAAAAATGTCATATATCTTATTCAGAGGAGAATATTTTGTGACCTCTTGCCATCTCAGGGGATGACCATGCTGAAAGGCTGTTGCCTTTTCCTGATGATATTTTCATGCAGGACCTTGTCTAGGTAAATTAAATCACTTAGTGGTATAATTTTTACTTCAGCTAGTAGTGCTTTTCTCCGTTAGTAATTTTATATAAAATCTAACTAAGTGATTACAAATCATTAAATCTGAATATCAGAACACTTTTCAGAAAACCAAAATCAAATAGAAAAATGACTATATGAAGCATATTATATGCCAAAAGTGGGTAGAACTTTAGTTATCAGAGAAGCAAGCAAACTTACTATCCCAGGTCTTACTTGGTAGGATTTTCCATTTAACAAGGATTATTTTGTGACAACAGCATGACAAGCAAAAGTGATTAAATGATTGCAGCACTCAGTCAGATTAGTTGGGCTCCTTAGAAACAGCTACAGAAGCTCTGAAGAGAGGAGTCCATCAGCTTTCATCCCTTGGACTTGGTCTCTCTTAGAGATGAAGCCATCAGCAGAGATTGATGGGTTCCAACCTAAAGACTGTGAACAAAACAAGTAGTGTTTTAAAATATGACTGGAAAGTAAAAGCTTTTTCTTTTCAAAAGGCCCTTATTAGGGTGCATTGCTGGATAACTATCCTTGGGCCATCATCTCTGCATTTTGCTCTATGGACTGCAGAGTTTGGAAGCAAACCGATCACATTTCTGTATAGGGTCTGCCTATCTACACATAAACCTTCTAAGTCATATGGTGTTGATTTAAAATCTGGGCACAGTCCTAAATATGTTCTATAATAAATCTGCGTAGGCCTCGCACCATCTTGTCCAGGGCCTTGGGACATCTGCAAGCCAATCAAACTTGGTGAGAACCTTGAAATTCCACAAGGACCAGGCTTCTGGACAGAAAAGAAAGCAAGTCCAATCTGCACTCAAAACAATTTTCCCAGGACCATGTCCAGTTCAGTTTTGAATGTCTCAAATAGGAGATGGAGACCCCACAACTTCTATGGGTATCTGTGCCAATAGTTGAGGATCCATATAACAGAAGAATTTACCAAATACCTTGTGCTCCATCTTGTGTGCATTGCCCATTCTTCCACCTTACACCATGGTCTGTCTTCCCATTACACAGTTGTACATAGCAGTAAGATGGCCCGTGAAACCTTCCCTCCACTCTTAACAGATGAAGCTCACAGCATCTTTTCATCTGTCCTGAGTTCCAAGGTCTTTTCCAACCTCCAGCCTGGATCATTGGAAGAAGTTATTCTGCAGTTTTCTTTGTCTTTTCCTTTTTCATGAGGTTTCTGTCAGCTCATTTTTTTTTTATCTTTTTGAATTCATTCTGAAAAACGACCCCACCCTCCTGAGTACTGACTGCTCTCCCAGTAGTATGGTCTATACAGCAGAGCCATGTTACATGAATGACTACAAGTCACTAGCAACAGTGGCTGGATTTGGGAGGGAACAGTTCCTCTCACTGCTCTTCAGGCCAGTTGCTATATTTGGTGTGCAACAATATCCAGATTTGGTTTAGTATTTGTCAAGTGACCCTGATGCAAAAATCCTATGCAGGCTTAGAAGACAACTGTATTTTCTTATACTGCCATGTTGTACCCATTTAATCCTGGGTCTGTTGCAAGTATCTCCAAACAGTACAATGAAAGCCTTTGAACAGTTTAATTTGGGAAGTTTTGGGAAGCAAATCATTGCAGATCTGAAAGAACATTCGCATCACCAGGCACTCTAAAATTATTCTGCAGGTTCCTGCTTTTGGAGCATATTGGATGTGGCTGATTTATTCTCTGATACAGCACTGCTGCTCTTGTATACGGATCTTTTTGTATACCAACAAAAGCTTCTGAAGCGGTGAACTTAAAAGTTTCTTTAAAAAAAAAAAAAGTGTAGCTTACCCATACACCTATGTCTCTGCTCTTGATATTGCGCGTATATTAATGTATTCACAGTTAATAATTGAGATATATACAATCCATTTAGCAAGATGAGGTGGACATCCATTATTAACTGTTGAATCAGGAAACTGTAATCAGACACAGACCATGGGGCTCTTACTGCTTTGTCCATGAAATTAACAGTTTCCAGTGTAACTTCAGCAGTGTTTATGCTCTGTTCAGCATGGGGTTATGAACTGCTTTGCTGTCATGTTTGAGGAATACATTATATTACCGAAGCAGTCAATAACTATAAGTTGATTCTCCTCTGCACACACTGTTGCTAGTGCAGATATGAACCTGGACTTCCATCACAGTTTAAATAATTTGAAAAGTCTATACAGGTGTAGAAAAACACAAACAAAAACAAACTCTCCCACAGTTAAAACTGTTTAAAAATAAGAAATGGGTCTTAAGCTAGAAAGCTCAACTTTCAATTTATTTAGCTTATAAAAGATCAAGAGCTGAATTGACTATAATGCATAATTAAATACCTTTATAATAAGGTTGTAAACTCTGACAGGGTTTTCCTTTACCTTTTTTTTCATTTCTTCATTTCAAATTAAGCAGAGAAAGATGTATCAGGAAGCAGTAGCTACAATTAAGGATTATACACTGAAATTATAAATAGAACATAAGCTTATAAATAAGGAACAATGTGTTAGAAGTGAGGATGATTAAAAGTTCAAGTCAAGCATCAAAGCTTTCAATTTGCATCTCTTGATTACTTCAGGTGAAGATGAAGTGTATTGCTTAATTATTTATTTCAGCCAAACATAATGCATTGTGAGAAAGAAAAAACAAACCTTTGATTGTATGGTCTGTTGGATACATGAAATGAGACAAAAAGTCAGACTAATTGCTACAGAAACTTTCTCATGTTTTAAAATTTTCAGTCTTAAAATGATTATAGTAAAACCACCTTTAGTGGAGCTCTTCTTTAAACACTCATTTAATTATAGAATCATAGAATCACCATTGTTGGAAAAGATCAGGTTTTACTGACTAAACCCAAAAATGAAATTCACACAAGATCATTTCCAGAAAATCTCAATGAAGGAAATGGCTTTTTCTATACCTTTTCACCACAGTCAAAGAAAGGGTTTTCTAATTGAGGTGCTGGTCTGATCCACAGGACATCTAAATGCTGCTGGAGACTATGCAGGCAGAGCGTAGGCACTACGCTTCTTTTTCCTAGACCCTTGTCTGAGATGGAGCTAACAATATTTCTTTTCTCCCTCCATTACCTTTCTTGGCTGATTAAATACTGATTCAAGAGCTCTTAACCAGATGTCTTCTTGTATTAGAGCCCTGTACTGGTATTTAAGACAAAGTACTGTTCTATTATGTGCTGCTGTTGTGCTCAGCCCAGCGGGGCCTCTATCCCTTCTGGTGCTTTTCAGGCGACAAGAACACAAAATAAAGGATACCAGATTAGGCAGAGGCATAACTACATTTTTTTTTTTTAATTATTATTAATTGCTAATAGTTTTAATACTTGTGAGATATTATTGGGAATTCTGTACAATTATTTTTAAAACCCTATGTGAATATGCCTTCTGTACTGCTCTCCAGAACAAAGTATTTTACTGATTCTCTACTTCTTAAACAGTATTTGAAATATTACTTGAAATATATATATTTCTATATATATATATTTTTTTTTGTTGTTGTTGTTTGTGTGTGTGTGTGCGAATAATAGCATAAGAAGTAAGTACTGAAGGAGAAAATTGAAGTTCTTTATGGGACTGATGATTAAAGAAATACACCCTACTGTTGAACTGCTTGCCTGCTTAACTACCTGTGATGTTGGTTTGCCAAAAGGCACAGTACACTCTTTGAACACAAGTAAGTAGAATGTGGTAAGTACAGAAAACAGAAGGAAATACTGTAAAAAAGTATTTGAGACAGAAAAGAGATGGAAATGAGCTGCTTTTATGGCATCCTAATGAAAGTAGTAGGGATGTGTAATAAGTTTTCTATTCCATTTTGAATTTTTGGGGATCTGGTTAATGAAATCCTAACAATTTTGACAGAGGCAGAAGAAAGTTTTTGCATTTATTTTGAGTGACTGTAGAGAACATTTCCATGTCTGGAATCTTTTAGGTGTGCTCTGAGGCCTAAAGATAAATTCCACTATCAAAAGATGTTTACAATGAAATATTGGTGGGTTTTGTTTTGTTTTGTTTTGTTTTTATTTGTGTGTGGTTTTCATTTTGTTCTGTTTTTTAATTTAAAGGAAAAGTCCTTTGAGACATCTCATTTTCCTCAAACCTGAGGATATCCAATTAAGTTGGCCAACAGAGGAAAAAAATAAAAAGGAAAATCATTGAAGAACCTCAGAAATCTGACTCTGGTTTTATAGATGTAACCAAGACATGAATGACAGGTTTTCCTGTACCCCATTTCAACGGCATTTCAAATGTGCCATTTCCTTTGGTAGTGGTGGATCAAAGTTGAGATATGTTTGAAAGATTTTCATAAGAGTAGAAAAAGGTGGCACTTTCCTCTCAGTAACTTAATCTTACTGCTTGCCTGCATAACAAATACATGTTTTATGGCCACTTCAAAAAAAGTGAAATGCCTTTCTTTCCCCTTTCCTCTACCATTTCTCTGAAAGTCAAGAACGTGGCTTCAAAGTACCCGTTAGCATGGGTTATTAAGTTTGGTGGATGGTGGCTTTGAAACTGAGCATCTCTTGTAACTAAGATGGAAAGCTGCTATAACTATTTATGTAAAAATAAAATTATATGCTCTTTGGAAAATGTTTGAAGGAAGCTTGAAGCATTTCCATCAGAAGCAGTGCGTGGATTTGATAGTTATAAAATAGACAGAAATAAAAGATAAACTTAATGGATTAAATTTTAGATCAGCTTCCAAAACCTAAAAGGTATTTGAAGTTCTTCTTCACCTTGTTACACTTTTTACAGTATAACACTTTAAGAAATGCCTTTCCCTCTTAACTGTTAAGATAGTGTTAATAGTTCAGCAGAGACATAAATAAGGCCATAAAGCCAAACACAAAATTCAGGTTATGTCATGATTCAAACTGCAGACTCAATCACACTACTTGACTGAAAACACTGTTTAATTACTGTCTCCACCTTCTGTCTCTACTTACGGAGTTTTATGAGGGCAGGAACTGTCTGATAGAGTAACTTGGCTAAAAAGGGAAACAGCTTTGCAGCAATGGAGATGTTTTGCAGTCTGATGATCTGCAGTGTAAACATAATGCCATGTATCAGATGCACTGATGCATTTACATTACAAAGCAGGCAAACTTCCCCACCCACACGTGAAGAGAGGCTAGCCTCTTCTTCTCAGAACTTAGTACAAATAATAAGGGATATTTATTATGTCTCCTTGCAAATCCTGCCTGGCAGATGTGGTACTAACCTCCACTCTCCCTGCTCCATGTGCAGCTCTTTGCCTTCAGCTACAATTGAGGCAAAAAAGGACACACGGTTGCCTCAAATGTGGTGTCCTGGGCTCTAAAGAGATCGTAACCCCTGACAAGACTCTCCCTGAGTCTCCTCATCTCAGAGAGAAATAGATTGATTCAATCCATTTACAACAAATAAATGGTTCAGCCTTCTGAGTGTTCCTATGTCTCCACCAGCTATGGATGGAAGGCAGATAATTTGCCTTCCAGAGGCAAAAGCTGGATAAATGAAGTCTGTTCCAAGAGAGACAAAGTAGATTTAAGTAGACTACTTTCATGAAAATTGCCTACTAGAGAGACTACTAGAGAAAGGAAAGAAGATCTGATAATAAGAAAATACATTTGTAAGCAGCTATGCATATATTCTCTGCAGAGCATATTATGTCATTAGCAGTTTGAGGATTGGTTTTCTGCTAATGGAACAACTCTGATTCATAGTATCAACATCTGCCCTAATTAGGTAAAAAGAAATTAAAATATCTTGCAGTAATATATATCTTGCATATAATCCTTAGCTGACAGCATAAAGTAAAGCAAGCACAATCTATATCGTCTCCTCACTACAAGAAAGACACTGAGGCCCTGGAGCTTGTCCAGAGAAGGGCAACAAAACTGTGAAGGGTCTGAATCACAAGTCCTAGGGTGAGCAGCTGAGGGACATGGGATTGTTCAGTCTGGAGAAGAGGAGACTCACAGGAGACCTTATTGCTCTCTACAACTTCCTGAAAGGAGGTTGTGGTGAGGTGAGAGTTGGCCTCTTCTCCCAGGTAACTGTGATAGGTTGAGAGAGAATGGCCTCAAGTTGCTCCAGGGGAAGTTCAGGTTGGATATTAGGGAAAACTTCTCTGAAAGCATGCTCAGGCATTGGCACAGGCCACCCAGGGAAGTGATGAAGTCACTGTCCCTGGAGGTGTTAAAGAAACTTGGAGATGTGACACCAAGGGACATGATTTAGTGGTGGTAGGTGGATGATTGGACTAGATGATCTTAGAGATCTTTCCCAAACTTAATGATTCTGTGATTTGATGATTAAGAGTTTGGATCTCAGTTTACTGCTAACAGAACAGATCCGTAGTATCCACATTCACACTAATTAGATAAGAAGAAATTAAAATATCCTGCACTGATGTATATAATTCTTAGCTGACTGCCTAAAGTAAAGCAACTACTGTCAAATACTGTCAAATTAGCTAAGTGGGAGATTTGGAAATAATCTTTACCATCTTGTTTATCTGAGTGTATGAAAGTAAGGTCTGGATGTGATATTTACTGTCAGACCTGATATAACCATATCAATTATTGTGCAAATATTCAGAACATCCTTTAAAGCTATGGAACTTTTCCTGGTAGGATAAGCTAAAAAATATTCCCTAGAAAACAAGAGGAATGAGAAGACATTGTTGGAAGACTTAAATGTGAGTGTTGCTTTACAGCTCAGGACTTTTGAACTGTAATATCAATGACTTAATTTCTACTATAGTGCGTCATATGGGGAGATTGTAGGAAAGTACACCTTTGAGGACAGCGCTACAAGATGCTATATGGTTTAGCTGATTGTCGAAGACTCTTTAGGAATCCAGAGACTGTGTTACACATTTAAGGTACATTTATGTTTATGTAAAGTATATAATTTTGTTTCTCTTGGTCACATTACATAGCCTTGTCAAAAGCAGGACAAATAAGAAATCTCAAGAGTCAGACTGTCAGAAGAGCGCAATAGTGATTTTGAAAGATACAGAGGACCTATCTAGAATAAATATGTTGGCATTTCTTTAATACAAACCTCTCTGAAGAACCTTTATGACTCTCAAAAATACTGAAATTAAAAGTAGAAGCAATTCAGGATCTCCATCACCAGTGAAAGCAACTCTTTTCATCATGAACTGGAAGAAAAGGTTTCATAGGCTATGTAGTAGAAACAGTAAGTCACGGTTTGAACCAGTGATTGAGCACCTGGTGGGAAGGCAGGGCCAACCCAGAAGAGCTCAGGTGCATGCAATGCACCTGAGTGACCGTAAGGGGCAGAGACAGGATCCACCCCTTCCCAGACCTCATTTAAGGGTTAGTAATGAAGGTAAGGGTTTCTTCTCTGGAGATCCCTGCTTACCTGAGGAGCTTATAGGCCTTTTGAAGGTAAGCTGGGTTTTTTGTCTTATTTTTTTTGCAGCTAGTGCTGTCCTGTCTAAGCAGATTCTCTCTATATGTAGCCTAAGACCTTGCTGCTCTGCTGCTATGTTATGCTTTCTATTGCTTTACTGGCTGTTACATGTTAAAACAATGGGATAATGTCAGAGGTAGAACCTGAAAGATGTGAAATATGTTTGGGCAAAGTTACTACACATATTGCTGGTCAAAAACTTGTCTTTCATGAGGTGTGGGATTTTTGAGCATGCACAAGTTGATAGTATGAGCTCTGCAATTATTAGTAAAAATAAAAGGCTCTATCAGCAGATCTCAGTAATCGTGCCACAAAGAATTAGAATCATTTGTAAAATAGAAAACTGGGACATATAGAACTGTGGAGTGACTGACAGTCATCCGCAAGGCTAATGTTGGCTCTGGGAACAGAACCAAGGACATTGTAATCCCTGGACAGAAATACTCAAGTTATCATTCTTTTCTTCCCCAAATACCATTCTGTTAGTGAATCATTATCTTGATCTGGGAATGTTGTTTTTCAGGTCTTTGTGCCCGTTCATTTTCTGGTGCTCCTATGAAACAGATGATTTTTATCCCCTGGTGATTCCTGTCATGAGAACATCTGTGCATGGGGACGGACAAAAAGTCCCTGGAGTACCAAACCTATTATCCAGCTCCCAGAACATGTAATGTTCTGCTCTCTACAAAACACAATGGGTTTGATTCAACAACATAAATATAGAAACCGTCAATTTCCCAAATAGCTAATTATTTTTGAAAGGGATACATTACTACTTTTTTTAGAAGGGCAAATACTTACAAAACAGCTGTTTTCACCCATTTTACTTCAAAAATTGTCAGGGTCTAGATAGCTGTTACTAGTCTAAGACTCGCAGTTGCTCTTCTAACTTCTGGGTAGGAAGAAGACAGGGCAATAAAGAATGGTTTTAGAAATAATTAAAACTTGAACAAATCATAGCAACTGCTTGGGAAACAGCTCATACTGAGAGGGCAAGGACATTTCAGCTAATCTTGGCTACCTCTGATCCAGAGAACCACAGAATTGTTCAGGTCGGTGGGAACTTCTGGAGATCTCCAGCCCTATCTCCGTGTTCTTAGCAGGTTCATTTAGTACAGTTTGGTCTGGAAATGTCACAGCTTCTCTTGAAAAAGCTAGATTTTTAATCACCTTCACAGAAAGAATGTTTTTTATATGCTTGAGCAAAATTGCTTGCATTTTAATTTGTGCCTGTTTCTTCTTATCCTTTCACCGAGCTCCACTGAGAAGTCTGTCTTTATGTCACTGTCAGAGCTTGATGAATATTGATAAAATCCAGCAACTGATTTTTACAACTGCCCTAGATCCACTGTGTTTGTAACATCTTGGCTTTGGTTCAGTTTAGTAGAATGATAGGTGAATAGGCAAACCACTTAGGCCTTGGTTTTTTTTTTTTTTTTAAGAAAGAAACTTTTTTCTTAAAAAGAAAAACTGCTATGGTAATTCTAGTCTTGAGGTGAACCAAAATGCTGGATAATTACCATTGCACGCTTACAGCTTTGTCTGATTTCAGGTTCCTGCTGCCTTTTCTTATTTTCCTTTAAGCTCCTTCCTGCTTTTTCCCCCACTTTTCCTTTCAGATGAATTCATTTTCAGTTTTAGAAATATAAGAGCCATTTTCAGGTTCAGAAATATAACAGCCATCATATTCAGATATTAAAAAATATCCAGAAAGGAATAGCTCTTCTGCTAGTTGGAGATGCACATTACTGTGTTTACAGGGCTTTAATATTTACTTCCTGTTAGTGGGAACTGCAGCAAAGCATACATCAAAGCTCCATCTGCAGAACTCATGCAGCATGGTACTATGTGAGCCAGAAACTAAAATACAGTTCCAATGGCACAAAATAACACAGCAGTCTGCCTGCTGACATCACTTGAGGTGTATCTTTTTACTAAGAGCAAGGAGCTTTCACTTGGCTTGGTACAACCAAACATCAAGGATGTTGATCAAGGGATCTCATCTCTGCACAGTGTTTAATGAAAATGGGAAGGGATAGTTAATAGTAAAAGATTATCATCTTCCTCACTGTCAGCATATGAATTCACTCTTCTTTGTGGAGACTACTGGGAACTGGTACCAGGGACTCTTTTATTGTACAAGTGGTGACTGAATCCTGATGCTACGCCTGAAAGGTATAGCACCAAAGTTATGTTACTCAGAGAAAAACTGCACAGCATGAATGGAATTCGAGAGTCAGTGCACTTTTCAAGACTGAAAATGTGGGGAACTGAAATTATTACTTAACAGTAATTTTGAATCCAAATGGCCCACAAAATCAAATTAAGAGAAGAAGTTACTGGCAATTTTTATTTAAGGAAGTAACAAGAGAAGATTTTTATATATTTCATCATATTTTTTTTGTTGTAGAGAATTAATCAAAGAAATCAAAATTAATCGAAGAAGTGCTGACTTGAAAGTATAAAAACCTTAGCTCCCAAAATAACCTCTCATAAAAATAAACTATAGCTCATAGAAAGTACATTTGTATTCCACAGTACAAGTAATAGTTTACTACTGTGTTTTAAAATGATATTTCTAAATTCAAGTTTTCAGTATAGTGGAATTAGAAACTGAAATACTTGAAATATTAGGAGGACACTTCATTTCAGTCAAATAGTCCTAGCTTCAGCAGAAGATATCTGTCCAGTAAATTATTCACTGTTAATTGAATAAAAGGTATTATTTTTTAACTTGAACTAGGGTAACAGCCAAGCATTACTAATTCTTTTCAGTGATTATACTTAAAACAGTATCACATAGCAAAATATAATGATTCACTGGGTTGCAAGACATCATTATTAGTTTTCAAAACTTTCTTGCTTAAAAGAAGTGTAATAAAGGATGACACAATTTTCAGATAGATTTATCTATTTGAATCTATATATTTATCTAAACTCTATAAAAAATAATCTTTGCCTAGAAATGTTAGTGAGCTATTGATACAAACAGAATAAATAAAACAACTTCTGAAGTATTGTGGCATTAACTAACAGTAACAAAGCATTCTGGTTACAGTTGTAAGAAAGTGCTCAAAACTACACAGAATGAAAAACAACAGGAGAAGAGAGCATGGTTTGGAAAACCTGAGCTGAATTCAAAGGTGAAGTTATGCTGTGAGCTTGAACAGAAGAACAGATCAATCAGTCTCCCTAAAAAGGCAGATCAATACACTGTAAACCCAGTGAAAGCTGAAATAAAAGATCAGGAATTATTAGCCAGGATCACTCTAACACAGGTAAAGTTGCCTCTTCCGGCATCTTCAGAGCTACTGTGCTTGTGCTTGTATGATATTGTGCTGTGTCCTCTGACAGACCCAGCTGCCCAGAGAGCTGTGGGTTCCCCTTCCCTGGAGATGCTCAAGGCCATCTGGATGGGGACCTAGGCAGCCCCGTCTAGTATCAAAGATCTGTACTTGGACTACCTGTCTTATGATTTGTCTTCCACTTTTGGCAGTGCAATGAAATGATGTCATGAAGTTACGTCACTTATTTAGATTGCAGCTTTTAGTCTCTCTTTGGGAGGCTAAGAGTTAATCAATTGGTGTTATAAGTAGTATACATTTTGCTTTTTCACCAATGAGACATACTTTATTTTTTAAGTCTCCAAATGTAGCAGATATAACAGCTTTTCTTAAAAGATACTGTATAAACTTAATGAAAAATAAATACATACAGAAACCTGACCTGAGTCTATTGCAGTATGAACTAGGATCATACTGGTGGTGAATGTTTCTCACTGTTTATAGCATGTTATAAAATGTGTTGCCTGCTGACAGAAGGTATGTCTACAGAAGATGATGAATGGGACAGCACTGTTCTGTACTGTTATTTATTTTAAAACTGATCCAGTTTGAATAGAAGTTAAGGTATTTGCCTGAATTTGATTCTTTATTTAGTACACAAACTTTTTCTTATGTTTTTCTTTGAAATAGAACTCTTGAGAAAGCAAATATTCTTGTGACTCAGGAGCAGCTGTATGATCAAATAGTCTGTTTTTTTCACCTTGGTGTATGTTAATTTACCACTGGGCAGGGACGTAACACATCCTGCAGTTACCAGTTGTAAAAGTTCATGAAGAGACTCCAAAAGGTACCTGTCAATATCTTAAATGCCTAACTGCTCATAGGCAAATATGGCTGTTCTGGTTACTAGGGAAGGACATGAGGAAGGACAGCTAAACATGTTGAGGAAATACCCAAGGATGGAAGGTTTTCTTTATGGCCTTTCAGGAGTACTAAAAAATCAGTGTTTTCTGTGATAAAAATCTTTGTTTGCTGTGACTTAGCTTGGTCTCAAAAGACACTAGAACAGTATTTTCAGAATAGTATGTCAAATACTTAACAGCTACAGCTTTTCCAACATGGAAGAGAAGCCAGATCCGGAAGATGTCTGTTATTTGTCAGAGCACCTGGACAAGACCACTATCTTGTGAAAATTTCACTTAGCTATTGTCAGTTTGAGTAACTGGTCTGTGAAACTGAGATGTACAAGGGCTGCTCTGAAAATAATGCCTCCTATTTTATTATTTTAGTCAACAATGTGAGAAGTGAATGTTGGTGCTATGGCAGCATGGGTTGAACAGTACCACTAATATTCCATTACATTTTGTTGCTGTGCAACAGATAGCAGCAGAGGGGCAGTTGGACAGAATGGCATTTGACAAGACAGTGCATATGAAATAAAGGTGTGTCATTGAATTCCTCCATGTGGAATAAAATGTCTACATTAACATTCACTGATGCTTGTTGATGCTTATGGATACCAAAGGGTGGATGTGAGCACAGTGCAGTGGTGAGAGGTACGTTTCAGCAGTGGTGATAATGACAATGGGTTGCTTCTGCTGGTGCAGATGTTTACTAGTGTGGCATGCAGTCTCTTGTTCATTGCTTATGAGAATGTATAGCTGATGGTGGTAACTGTGTTGAAAAATAGTTGTTTTGTAGCTGAGAATTTGCTCTATCAAACAGTGTTTTTGTGCTCTTTGTATCTGTTGTGGTTTCCATGGAAATAAATAGGAAGCATTACTTTCAGAGCAAGCTATGTAGTATGTTGTCCTCCTGGTTGCAGGTGTCCATAAACTGAGTCAAACCAAAGTAATCCCTTTTGAGCTGAAAATGTTCTATGTTCTGTAAATTTCCAACTCTCCATAGGATCTTAATGTGCAGTAATACAACAGAGCTGATGTATGGTATGACTGCACAATCAGACAATGATTTGAAGCTTTAAAGACTTTAGAATAGCACTTACCATTTAAAAGCATATTTGCTGTTATTGTTTTTCAGACCAACATATGGACATTTACATTTGTCAGCTTCAAAGCAACTTGGTTAAATGTCATTGCAAAGGTCTTAGTCCTTTTCAGTGCTGAGAACTCTTGTTATTTCAATCATGAATCATTTTTTTTCCTGAGTCAGTGGTAAGGTTACCTCTGTGGTAAGTAAATATTCCTGATAGGAGTACAAGTACAAAAGATCTGCATAACACAAATTTTGCTCTTTTTATTTCTATCATCTCCTGATTAGAGGAAATTCAGAGACATATTTAACCCATTTTGAATAATTTCAAAGAAAAAGGAGCAGCTTGAACTGAGCTTTTTCTCTCGTACTTTGTGCATTTTTCAAGAAACAGTTTTCCTCTTTTTTTGAAATAAAGTAGTACAATTAGATAATTCTAATGTATATGTAGAAAACAGAAACTCTTCTTTAACTGAGAAAACCACATTGAGGTTCAGTGATAAATTTGTAAAACCTTAAAGAATTTCAGGATCTTTCCAATGCTGTTGAGTCATTTTTGTCCAGCAGTAAGGCGAAAAGTAATCCACAGTATACTTTCTTTGCCTGTTTTCAGCAGCTTTCCTACATGCATTCCACATGTTTACTCTTAGACCAAATACTGACACAGATTTTAAGACTTCAGTTTGTAAAGTACAAGTGGGGAAAGCAATGTCCATCAGTTCTGAATGCTCTGAAAGAGGGAAACTTTATCTCTGAAGTTTCTCTCTGTGAAAGGGTGTCTGATTGCAGTGGTCTGTGCAAACATCATTGCTTGAATATCTCCAGAACATTGCCAGGTACTTATTGAGAGCTAGTGAGGAGCATTTGTGCAAGCCTGTACTTTTCCATCTAGGCTATAACAACTTACGTGTTTTTCTGTAATAAAGTTAACACAAGGACAGATGGAAACCCTTACTTCCAGCTTCTGATTTTTGAATCTTACTTAGTGTTATCATCAATTCAATGTGATATTGTGCATTATTCTCCAGGTGCTTAAGGGATCATAAGGCAAGACTGGGATTCTTTTAAAATAACCTGGAAATAAGTTGTATATTTTAGTGTATTTCCATTGCTTTTACTACAACTGTCATCTGACATAATTACTTCTAATGTCATTTTCATTAGCCTAGTAAGCAGCTCTTCAGGGAAACAACTGAGAAAGTTTCTTATTTTCTGTTCTGGGTACAAACCCAGGCTATGAAAGCTAATGACCCTCATGGAGAGCAAAATTGAGATAACCTCTGTGTAACCAAAGATTGGAGTCTCTAAGATAATTTCATCTGGAGACAGAGGGTTGTATCTTTTTGAGATCTTAAATACTGCTAGCTGTGAAAAACGGTAGGAAAAGAGCATGTTTTGGTATAGCTGGAAGAATAAAATATGAACATTTGTGCTGGATTCCTGTTTACCCAAACTGGCCAATGGGTTGATCTGTGAACAAGTTGGAGGATAAAAAGCCAACCAAGTCATACCAATTCTTTCATAACATTGCTTACACAGACTGCTCTGTTAATTTAGTGCCCAGATATGGTCAACCCTGATTCAGCCTCCTTATTCCCCATGAAGATATGAGGAACAGGCTACTCAAGAATGCCTGTATAATCTTGAAGAGTTCTTTGGCTATGGAAGTGATATAAAATGAGGTGGAAAAAGTTTTATACAAACCTTGCTGTTATATTCTTATTTTCATATGAAATATGGAGATATGAAGATGTAGACATGATTTTTCCCTGCTGCTCCCTTCAGTCCTAATAGTCTTAGCATGCTATAAATTTCAGCTGTTATGTATGGACCAAATCTGTGGAACTGAACACAGTAAAATGTGAAAGTTTCCCTCTTGATGGGCTGATGGTCACAGTGTATAAACATGAGATATGACTTAGAATGTCCTCCTTTAGCTGAATGAAAATGACACAATCATATTCTGTGATACTAAAGAAACATAATATTGAAGTGAAAATGGCAAATTTGAAAAATCAAAGCATTTTAAATTTCATTAATAATGTCATAGAGTGTATCTGTCAATGCAAGATCAAGTAACAAAATAAATACAGTTCATATATTCTAATAAATACATTTTTTCCAGAATGACAATATTTATTTGAAAGGCTTAGAGGTCTCACCAGTATTTTTTTTTTTACACTTAGGAGAAGAAAAGAGAAAGTAATAAACAGGGAAATGATTTTTTTTCAGATCAAATTCAGATATATTAAAAACTTACACTTTTTTCCAGTGGCAAAACATAAGCATATATTTGTGCCTTACAAGAAGTTGCCAGTGTGTTCACAGATGAAGGACATCTGCTAATCAAAAGACACTGGTCCATGTGATGATTATTGCTACAACAAACAGGAGCTCCATTTTTGGTTCTGCTGAATGATACCTGCACAGTTTTTTGGGATGCGCTCATGAGTATAATCTGACTACTTGCTGTTATGCCTGAAAAGGTGACCACAAATGGCCTGCAGACTTATCTGCCCTATGTGGGGCTGGCAATACCCAGCAGTATATTGTCTATTTGTGGCTGTGATTTTAGAGGACTGAGTGTTGAGATGTATTCAAGCCAATGGAGTTTCATGTGCTCATGTGGTTGACACCCAGCAGATTAAATGGCTGTATGGCCATCCTAAATAATCTGTTGTGAAAAGAAAACCTATGCATATCTAAAGCTGCTGTGCTTTTACAGGAGTGAACATTGACTCCTGTTGGCCTCAAGAACATAATTTTACTCTGAGGTTACAAATTTTATAGGACTTCCCTAAGAAAGTTTTTTCCTTTGGCATCGAGACCAAGATCTGCCCCATAGACTATTAAGTTCAGAGTATGGCCCAGGATATTCAGAGCTGAGGATGATACAAGCACTCAGCTGGCAAGGAGAAAAGTGTACAAATGTGTATTATAAGTATTGTAGTTAAAAATCATTTTCATTTGCTGTATTTCATGAAAAAATCAATCTGATCCTATGTGTCAGAAAATTGAATGCATTAGAAAATTCTAAAAATCATTTACCTTAAGTGGTTTGCCACTATAATGCAGATGTAATTTTAATTCAGTCAGAAAAGCACTTCCTTAGTCTTGCTAACCTGATACAGCACTTCTGCAGAGGAAAGGTCAGAACAGCTCTGTTTCAAGGTGTTTGAGCTAATCATTTTATTAACAGTGACTTTTTTCTTCCTTTCCTCTGGGAAATAAACATTTTTCACGCTGTTTAGTGGATTCTTCTACCTCTTTTCTCATCTGTTTCTCTGAAACGGCAAACCAATTTACTTACCAAGCAATCATCCTCCAATTTCATATCTAAAAGATGTTTAATTATCATGAGAACAGTTGTGTTAGATATTTTCACCATTTGCTTTTTTACGTTCATTATTTGGCAATAAGAAGTGACTGATAAAAATTAGGTTGCTACAGTGGGTGTGACTTTTATTTTTTTAGCTTGCAAGCAGTACAGTGTACCATATTTAACTTTTTAAATATTAACAGGTTTACATATATTTCCCAAAGGTACTATGTTGAATGTTGCAATCTAAAATGGATATAATTTAAATCTTTTTGATATACTCACTCAAGGTGTTCACCTCTGAATTTTAATCTGTTTTTGCTTTCAAAGTGAGATTCCAGGTGGTCTGTTTATAATGTACACCCTAGGAAGGTTGACAGCTACAATTAGCAGCTGGATGAAATGTTCATTTCAGTCCCTTCTTGCTTTGTGAGCAGATAGACTGGCTTCTGTATATAACTGATACCACTGTTACTTTGCTGATTTAATCCAAATAAGGTGAGGAGCCAGTTTTTACAGCGTTGTGTGTGAGGAGTGAATATATGAAGATAGGAGTGGTAGAAGGGGAAGCCTTTCCTCTGTACATCTATGTGGATGGCAGGCTGGGATCCCGTGTTGCAAAGGAGAAATAGGCCCTCTGACAGCACAGGCTCTGTGGAAATTGCACAACAACTTTGTAAAGTTGTGCTGTGAAAAAGAACGCCTGTGCGTAGACTTTCAAAGATTTAAGTCCAGATGGATTTTCTAGTTCACACTTCTAATTTTAAATGCTTTTTTTTAATCCTTCTCATTTTAAACCAGTGTAATTTCTCCTTGATTTTTTTCTCCCATGGCTGTGTTACAGCTGTATTTGCTTCTCTCTTGAATACATTCCTTCAATTGACAGAGCTCTCATGCCCCTGTGACTCACAGCTTATTTTACAAAAACCATTGCTGAAGAGCTTGTAACCCTGGGACATGTGAATGTGTATAGAAAAGAGCAGAGAGGAAAAAATGTTCCAGCCTAAGACACTAGAGAGGTAAAGGATCAGGAAACCGTACATCCATGGCCCTTACTGATAAAGAAACACTTTACAATTATTGCTGTATCTCCACTATTACAGATTTCTCCTCATAAGCGATAGCAATTGTACCACAAGAGGGAGCAGGGACATGGTTTATTTTTCACTTTGCTTTTTGACTATCCATAGATCTAAGGGAGCTCTCTGAACCCAGAGGCTGAAAAAAATACAGGTTGGATGATAGAGTCTCTTCCCAGAAAGAGTGGTAATGCATTGGCATAGGCTGCCCAGGGAGGTAGAGTCACCATCCCTGGAGGTGTTCAAGAACTGTGGAGATGTGGCACTGACTGCATAACTACATAGTTAGTAGTTATGGTGGGGATGGGTTGCACTAGTTGATCTTAATGGTTTTTTCTAATCTTAATGATTCTATGAAAGATGCTTCAGATCCACAAATAGGATTGGCTGATGTAAAATTCAAGAAGTTAACAGAGCAACAGTTGCTCAGCTCTAAATAATGACAGAGATATTACAACATATTTGTGAATTTAGACATATTCGAAAGTTAGGCAGCTATCAAACAGGTTTAGCTACAACATTTTTATGGAGGCTCCTTATCCTCTATACCCATTTACATCCTCATGTGTAAGCTGGCACCTAGGTCAAATTTTTATTTAATTTTTATTTAATTTTACATGAAACAGATAACGGATAATCCATTATGTTTCAATTTAGCTTGTTTATTCATCTGTTTAAGATTCATGGGGATGACACAGAGATAGTTAAGATGAATGAGTGGATGATTAAGAGATTAAGAGTTGTATTCACATATAGAAAAAAAGCACCTGAAGTAATTGAAGTGTTAAACTCATAAAATGTATTTTAATTTGTATGTAGCATTTTTGTTTGTTGTTAAGAAGACCAGATTGCTTGCAAATCCGTTTCCCCTCTGCCACTGAAATAATACATAGAAATGACCTTAATTCAACAAATATGGTAGACACTGAAATCAGTAACAATTCTGATAACACTTGCTATTAGAAAGGCAAGATCTTTATTTGGTAAATAAATATCATATAATAAACATGAGCTCAGTTTAATTATATATATCTATCTTTTCTATCCTGTGTTCTGGCCAGAAAGAGATGTAAACACATCGGCAGTCAAATGGCATAGATATTTTCTGTTTGATGTGAATAAATACCAGGTTATAAAATAAAGCAAAGTGCTACTTATTTAAATTAATGGATAACATTGAAATGGATGCAAACTGACTGGGGACTTGCTTTAAAACTGGAGAATAGAAGAAAGTTTCCAAATGTCAAATGAAATGAGACTGTTATAAAACCTGTTAGTAGGAATAACGATCTCAGAAATATAGTCCTCAATTGAAGGTAGAACATCAGAAACTGATTAAGAGTTCTGTTTCACGTAGCTGCTTGTGACCCCAGCAAGCTGGGTGCTCTATCCTAAAAGACATCATCTTGGGAGAGAAAGGGACATGGCCAACTTCTTTTCAGTGGTCTGAGGGGACAGGACAAGGGGAAACAGCCCCAAACTGGAGCATAGGAAGTTCTGCACCAATATGTGAAATAACTTCACGGTGAGAGTGACAGAGCACTGGAACAGGCTGCTGAGGGAGGTTGTGGATTCTCCTTTGGAGATATTCAAGACCTGCCTGGACACCTACCTGTGTAGCCTGCTGTAGGGGGCCTGCTTTGGCAGGGGAGTTGGACTTGATGATCTCATTGTCTTAAACAATCTTTGACACCATTTCTTTGACCTCAGTTGTTTCCAGGAAAAAATACTTTTGCATTAACCTCATTAATTTTATCCCAACTAATATTTGCATCTTACTTTGCAAATGCTCCTGTTCATTAATCTGGCTCTCTTCAACATAAAGGATCTCAAATTGACATAAATTCAGCAGTTTTGATAATTTTTATGAGTGAGATAGAATTTCACTGTGAAAGTGACCTTTTTTTTCTGATGATTTTTACAGAAACTTTCCTAAAAGCATTGCTGGCAGACACAGCCTGTCAGTTTTGGCCAACTGTGAATTCACTCAATCTGTGGATCATTTCTCACCTGTAGCACATTTTTGTTTGGGGATGGTGTTCACAGAGGTGTTTGGACTCTGCACAATGAAAAAATTAGCAAGTAGCTCATTGAAAAACTGGAATAAGTTTTCTTTCCTTTCAAGTTCTTCTTCTTGGCCTTTGCAATGGAATTGCAGCATCCCATGGTAGTTTGTTCCATAGATGAAGCCTCAGAATGGACTTAGTTGCTTTGCACCAGAGAGAAACCCACTGTCAGCTGGAACACAGCAAACTCTGTTCACCAAAATAATTTGAGTTAAATTAACTGTAATAAAAACTCTTGTATTTCTCTCTCCTCTCCCTGTTCAAATACTTTTTTTTATAACACGGTACCAATTTTCTTAGGTAGGTTGATGGACACACTATTTATTAAAACAGAATTCTCTAAAACTTTTCCTTCTTTTATTTGCTAAGTAAAAAAAAAAAAATCCAGTACACCTTGAGGTGTTTTTCTCCATAATTACTATTCCAGCCTTATCCTTGTGTAAATTGGATGACATTCTGATGGAGCAAGTGGCCTTTTCTAGAGAAAAAATTATTTGTACTCCTAGCCAGGCTGATTTTCTAACCATTACACAGTGATGTCTAATCATTATTAATGCTGACTTACTCCCTCTTCTTTCAAGGCAGTAATTTAATATGTAAAAGATCACATGGACTAAGGAATGAAGACATTCATGAGTAAAAGAGTAATGCTATTTTCCTCCTTATTTCTGTTAACGGTCTTTCTTGATTCAACTGGTGAATGTTTCAAATGTAGGTGATATTGCCCACTTTTATTAAGAATTGTCACTGTTAAGATACTGTAATTTGTAGAATATTGAATCTCAATCCTCCATGCAGCTCAAGTTCTGTCCACCAGGTGGCACCCAGCCAACCCTTAGCCATAGTTTTCACAGTTTTTTTTCATAGTTTTTTGCTACTTTTTTTAACTTTTCAGAGACCTACAGATAACTCATCAGAAGCAGTGGAGGAAGCCGCATTAAGTCATTTAGAGGACAGGACGAAAACACACCCCAAACACTTAAATTATCAGTAGAAGCTTACCAAGATGTTTTTATCTAGGATGTTTTGCTATCAGTTGGTACAATGTCAGCCTTTGCAATCACTGTGCGAATGAAATTAGCAACAGTGAAGGATGTGGGGCAATATGTCTCATTCTGAAAGAATCAGCTATCTTCAGGCTAATCTGTTTTGTGGTTAAAGTCAGTCTTACTGGAGGCCCTAAAGACAGAGAAGGGCAATTTCTGCATGTAGGGGGCAGTATGGCCAAAAGTGATGTCATAGAATCATAGAATTGTAGAATGGCTTGGGTTGGAGGGAACTTTAAAAGTCATCTAGTTCCACTCCTCTGCCATGGGCTATGTCACCCACTAGATCGGGGTGTCCAGGGCTCCATCCCGCCTGGCATTGAGCATCTCCAGGGATGAAGCACCCACAGCTCTCTGGGTAACTTGTGCTAGGGCCTCACCACCCTCTGAGTAAAAAACTGCCTCCTAATATCAAAACTAGATCTTTGCTCTTATAGTTTAAAACCATTTGCCCTTGTCCTATCACTCAAATCATGTGAACTTCAGTTAATAAGCTCCTTTTTAAGTACAACAAGGTCTTCCTGTACCTTCCACTTCTCCAGACTGAACAAGCCCAACTCTCTCAATCTTTATTTGTAGGAGAGATGCTCCAATGCTCTAATCATCTTTGTGGCCCTCCTCTGGACTCACTCCACATCCTTCTTGTGCTGGAGGCCCCTAGATGCAGTACTCCAGATGGGGCCTCACAAAGGCATAGTAGAGGGGGACGATTCCCTCCATGCCCTGCTGCCCTCCCCCCTCACTTTTGATGCAGCCCAGGTTACTGTTGGCCTTCTGGGCTGCAAGAGCATACTGCTGGCTCATGTCCAGCTTTTTCTCCACCATGACCTGCAAGTCCTTCTTCACAGGACTGCTTGCAAGCAGATTATCTGGGATTGCCCCAGCCCAAGTGCAACAATTGCCCTTGTTGAGGTTCACATGGGCCCACTTTTCAAGCCTGTCCAGGTCGTACCTTTGGATGGAGTCTCTTCCTTCTATTGTATTAAGTGCACCACTCAGCTTGGTGTCACTTGCAAACCTGCTGAGAGGAGTTAAGGTAATCTGAAACAGAGGAATAAACAGTAAGAAATGATAACAAATAATAGAGGAAAAGGATCTATAAAATTAAATTCTTTTGGAATTGGTACAGAGAACTATATGGAAAACTGTTAATCTCTCTCGCTCTCATATATACTTGATTAATATATCATTTATGACTCTTCACGGAGCAAAGGTTATTCAGAATATTGTTTTCCTGGACACTTGACATACACTATCTGGGAATAGAAGGGGACTAGAGTGCTGTAAAATAGAGAGCATTACCTTCATTTTACTTTGAAGTCATGCAGCACTGGCAATTTTATGTCATTGTAATATATTTAAGAGAGAAATAGCACCAAATGAAAGTATGTAAATGGGACAAAGAGAAGCTCTGTCTTCAGTGGAAGATGATTCATTTGGGAGTCAGGGAGAAGCCTTCTTGAGCAGACTTTCTTTTTCAGAAAGAAACAGGTTTCAAGTCCACCTCAGAACTTGGAAAACAATGATGTTAAATATGAGAATTGAATGTCTCTCTATTGTGAAAATTCATGCTACCAGACTTTCTTTTCTCACGGTATCTGGGTTTACTTTTTTGCTTCTAAAACTTGTTTTTGTCCATGGATGCTTAAATTGTTATTTGAGGCTGGATCTGGTGATGGAAATGCTGGGTGAAATTCCACTTTAGTCAGACTTTGATGGCTTTATATCTAGTACATCATCTGTTGCCATGGAAAGGTCATGAAATATCGGAAGTTCCTTTATATCTATGCCCCTTAAAATTTTGTTAAAGCTACCACAGAACACTGGAACATGTTAGTTTTGATAGGCCAACATGTTTTGCTGAAAATCTTCTGGACAATTCTACTCCTGAGCTGATAAAACAAAACAACAACAAAAAAAGCATTTTATTTCTGAAAAAGCCTATTATCATCTGTGGAGGAATGGCTGAAGGAGCAAGGCAGCCATGACTCTCTGTACGAGCAAAATCTCTGCAGCAGCACAGAAGGCATCATGCTGGAAAAATACTGTGAGAACAGGATAGTGGAGGAGTGCAGATAAGGGTCACTGTGGCCTTGAAGCTAGAAGCAGATGCAAGACAGGGAATTAGTGTGTGCATACGCTGGAATGTATACACCCCCCCGTGCTGTAAATATGAGTAGTTGATGTAGCAATGAGCATTAGTAACCAATCTGATTAATGTCAATAAGATATGTAGCCAATCGGGCAATGCCAAGTATACTTTCTTCCTTATAAAAGGATTGCTGTGTTTAGAATAAAGTGAAGCTTTTACCACTCATATTGAGTTTGTCATGCTTCCCCGCGCGCTGGACACCCATCCCTATTGACTCCGCGGCAATCATCATACTTTTCAATGTATTTTTTGAAGTGATTTGGTCTTTCCATGGAGGGCTCTTTGAACTCTGGTGATCACTTTAGCTTTCTAAAGTAATGATCAGCATAATGGAAACTAAGCTGTTCACTGTTTAACTGAAAGAGATTGGGTGATTGTTTCCTACGAAACAGGAAATAAAAGATTTGTATGTTTCTTAAAATATAAAATACATGCATACACAGTGGCTTACAGTCACTTGGTAAGAATATGTGCCATAGATAGCATAATTGCTACCAAAAATGACAAAGAATGGCATGAAAGTTTTCTGAGAAATCTCAGAATCCTTCTCATTCCAGAACAAGATGTTTTAAAATTACTTTCAGTAGTTGAAATCCATGATAGACTGGAATTAAGGCCTGGGTGAAGGAAAATATTGGCCTTCCTTCTTAAAAGAGTAACAACAGATTGGAACCTAAGGCAGTTCCTAAACATTTCAGCCAGAGTGGTGTACATGTACCAACACTTAATTTATTTTTCAATTAGTTGATGTCTAACAGAAGAGAAAATCTTCCTTTCCTCCAGAGCTGCCCAGTGGTGAGGGCTTGATTCAGGAAAAGTGGAAGAAAACAGCAGAATAGGAGAGGAGAAGAAGAGAGAAAAGCCTTAGGGGATGCCCAAGCCTCATGCTGCTGTGGTTGTCAGAGCAGGAGAGGAGTGAAGATAGAGATTTCTTGAAGGATCATCTGTCCACAAAAGCACTTTACAACCTATTATAACTTCTGTCTGAGGGATGGTAACAACAGCTGCCAGAAAAGACACTCCAGGGCACTGCTATAAGAAAAGTAACTTGTGGAGTCTTAGGTGTTTTACTGCCCATGGCAGCTACCTGCTGTGGCTGTGCTTCAAGCTAGACTTTGATCTGCACTCAAACGCATCCTGTCTATAATTCAGTGTATCATAAAGCAAGCTAAACTTTTTCAGGTAGGAATCTGTGAAGAACGGTCATAACAAAATCTTCAGTGACATCCTGCAAAAGATTGTCTGCTTTTGCAAATAGTTCTCAAATTATGGGAAGCTTTGAAATTTTCTGCTTTCATTTCTGGTTTACAAAAATGTAATGTGCCAGACATTTTTTTTCCTCTTTTCTCAAGCATTTCACTTGATATAATTAAAGACTGTCTCTTCTCTCCCTGAAGGTTCACTTCACTTACACTGTGAATCGCAGAATCACGTAATTGCTGAAGTTGGTAGGGACCTTTCTAAAGTTAAAATAAACAACATCAACTGCTTTTTCATGATCCACCAAGCCAGCTACCCACTGGACAAAGCTTTTGCATCAATCAGCATGGTAGAGATCCATGCTCCCTTATATCCAGATGTCTTCATATGTTTGGAAATGATTTCCAGGAGGCCTCGCTCCATCACATTCTCAGAGACTGATGTAAGGCCAACCTGTCTGTAATTCCCTGGGTCCTTCTTCTTGTTCTTGAATATAGGAGAGTCATCTAATTTTCTCCAGTCCTCAGTATCCTCTCCTGATTGCTACAACCTCTCAAAGATAATTAAGAGTAGCCTCACAATGACATCAGCCAGCTCCCTCAGCATTCATGGTGCATCCTGAATGGGCCTGTGGAATTACATATGTCCAGCTCTATTAAATGTTCCCTAGTAAGATTCTTATCTTCCTTAATCCTGACTTTCTCTCTTGTCTCAGAGGCCAGGGATTCCTGAAAGCTGGGATTCCTGAGAGCTAGTACTTTGGCCTTCTCCATGTTCCTTTTACACATGTACTCTCCCTCATTCAAAGGCTGGCACACATTTTTCCTAGTCTTCCTTTTGCTGTTAATATTCCTATAGGAACTCTTCTAATTTCCCTTCAAGTACCTTGTAAGATTCCACTTCAAATGGGCTTTGGCCCTATCACTTTTATCATCATTATATTCTTCCCAGGTCACCTGGCCCTGCTTCCACCTCTTGTACATTTCCTTTACTTGATTTCTTGCTCTTCAGAATGAGTAGTTCTTGAGCTTCATGACTGTGATCCTTCACTTTGCCTTTCTCTTTCCTTCCAGGATGCTAAACTCTGTTATCTCACATTCACTGCAGCAGTCTGCACATCCCCAACCTGTTCTTCCTTGTTTGTAAGCACGAAGTCCAGCAGAGCTTTTCTCCTCTTTGTTTTCCTGATCAAGAAACCAAGGGTATGTCCATCGGTGCACTCCAGAAACAACCTAAGTTGCCTGTACTCTGCTGTGCTTTCCCTCCTGTAGATATTATAGTGCTCTGTGAGGAGCACTACAAATTTAAGGCTTTTTTTTAAGGCTTTTTATGTATATGTGATCAAGTGGTCTGTAGAAGACTACTCTAACAGCCTAACTGTGGACCATCACCTCTTTCCTGGTCATTCCTAGTTCAGAGCTCCCCACGCCAGGTTGACCATCCTGTTGGCCAAGATGCTTTTGCCTCACTTGGGTGGATCCTGTCTCTTTCCAGAAGTTGTTTTCCTGGGCTGGAGGAGCTGCACCCCATTCTGGACTGCTCTAATCCCTGGACTTATCCTCCCAGCCCATGTGGTGAGCCCCAGGGGAGTCCTGACACCGGCCAACGGGTGAATCCAGTCCTGTCATTGGGTAGGAAATGAGAACAGTTTGTAAATAAGCCTTATAACTGTGTGTGAGAATTTATAAATACCATTTGATTTATCTTAAATAATCATTTAGTAAGTGAGAAAATGGGAGAAAACATTTAATAAAGTTTTGGTGTTCTGACTGCATCAGTACATTATCAGAGAGGCAGTGATAACCTGCCATTCCAAATTTTTAGCTACAGCAAGTATGAGATAACTGGACTTAGCTTAACCCTAACCTGAAACTGGTCCTACTGCCTTGTGTATGAAGGGCTGAGAATGGACAGTGCATGGTTAGGTTTTACAGCTCTGATTATCTGCTATAACCTGATTAGGCACTGTTGCTTGATTGTGAAATTGAGCTCTAGTACTGTGAAAGACAAGGCAATATTTACTTAAATGGATTTGTCTTGAAACAGGCAAATCAGTGAATAGATGGAATTAGAAATCTAATTTAAATCCTAGCATATCTCACCCTTTACTTTGGTATTCTCACAAGGCATTCTTGGTCTTTCTCATTAATACTGTATTTAATAGGAGAAGCTGCTAACTTCTCATATAACAAAATAATTATAATTTCCTCCTGAAAACAATAAAAATAATAATGTAATCCTTTTGTTGTTGTTGTTGTGAGCTTTATAAGATCCTCTCAGTTGAGAATGCACTGATTTAGTCTCAGTGGTGTTGTCATATTGAGTGTTGAATGAATAATGAACAACCATTTCTTATTAATATTGTTTCTAGCATCTTTTGGTCTTTGCTCCTTTACTGTCTGCCACTTGCTTGCTGGAATGAGATGCCGAGAGCTATGAAGCTGAAGAGCTGTGGAAAGCAGGAGGTGCTTTAAGCACCATCCCCAGAGATGGAAAACAGCACAAATCTTGTATATTCAGGTGTATTTTAGATCAGCAGGCTTTCTCTTTGTGTTAGCTCTACACCTTCATGGCGTGCAACTCCTGAGGAGGCTCACACTGAGAAGGGCCCTACTTTACCCAGTTCTAGATATTGTCCTGCTGTAGAAAAAAATTAAAAATGTGGGTTTTTTTAGTTTTATTTTAGTTTTTTTTACATTGTGCCATTTCTCCCTGTACGACTAGCAGAAGTAGTATAAAATCCTTTCGTCAATATTAAGCCTTCTATTTTTCTATCTAGAACAGATTGCTTTTGTTTTTTTGCCCTTCCCCCAGAACTACTGAGAATTTCCCTTCCCTGGGCTAGTACTTTTCCTGCTTTTCTTTTTCTTTGTGATAAGTGGTTCTGGAACCTTTTTAGAGTTATAGATCTAGCTCCTCTGTTAATCCAGGTTATTTTATAGGACTAAAGCCTTAATTTGCGCTGGGGGAGTTCCATGTTGGATATGAGGAAAACTTTCTTCTCTGAAAGAGTGGTCAGGCAATGGCACAGGCTGCCCAGGGAGGTGGTTGTAGTCACCGCCCCTAGAGGTGTTCAAGAGCTGTGAAGATGTGGTACTGAGGGACATGATCAGTGATATGATGGGGATGAGTTGGGGTTGGACTAAACCATCTCAGTGGTCTTTTCTGACCTTAATGATTCTATGATTGTATGACTTTTTGAGATAGATGTTTATTTTTATTCCAAGCTTAAAAAAACCCTGACATTCAAGTTAAAATAAGTCCAAATACTCTAACACTTTATTGGATATTTCTGTATTTTAAAAAGAGTTTCCTTAAACTTCATTAAGCAGCCATTCAAGAAGTCATTCTCTTGGCCTCATTTCCTTTTTTATCAACATTTGCAGAAGTAGCTTTTGGCTTTGACTTCAACATAGAAGTTTCTGGCTAAATTTATTAAATATTTCCTGTTCAGTTGATTTCTTATACTGGTGATCATGCTGTTAAGATTTCTGTGTATTGTACGCAAGCATGAAGCATTGCTCAGGTTATATATTAGTGTTTGTGGCATACAGATAAATATGTATACATCTGAATGTCTTAATACACATGCAAACACGTGTACGTATGTTCTTGTATGTGTATGTGTCTAAATCTCAAGTGTTTATGAACAGGCATGTAAAAAAAATGAATCATTATTTTTCTCATAAAGTTTTCCAGATATCATAGTTTACTATAGTCCTGAGGTCATTTGGAACTAAATATTTTTTTTATTTTTATTTTTTTTTTTTAATTTTTTTTTTTTTTTTTTTTTTTTTTTTTAATTTTCTTTTCTTTTTTTTTTTTTAATTTTGTTTTTTTTTTGTATTATTTTTAATTTTTTTTTTTTAATGTATTTTTTATTTTTTTTTTTATCAAGGAGCTATCTTTGCAGAAATAGTCCTCTCCAAAGATTTATTCTAATTATTTGCTTTAACTTGCTATAGACAATAAAGATAGATATCTACAATATCTTTTCAACCTTAAGCTCAAGAGCTATATAGTTTCCTATTAAAAAAAATGAAGTAAATCTCACATTCCAGCAGCCAAAGACATTTGGTAATATGTGTTTCATGATGTACCATCAACATCAGAAAAAAAGAAAACCCCAAATGAAATCTCAACACTAAAACTGAGAACAAAACACGGTAAAGAATGGATTTGCATTTTCATAAGTATCTCACGGACAAAACATTATAATCAGAAAACTTGGTATTGTTCTTAATTGACATGAAAAGATAAAGTTCTTGGGAATTTTTAAAATTGGCCTAAAAATCTCCTTTGACTTTTTGTATAGAAACATTTTTAAGTTTGTATTTTCAAGCGTGTGTGTCTGTATGTCTTCTTGTGCATATATACAACTTTCATTGATTTAATTTCCTGCACCTTGCTAATGTTGAGTTATTTGTAGCCATCTCTAACAAAATCAGTGAAAATGAAGGAAACTTTCTCATGACTTAGTATTAGTAGGTGTTGAATATTCTCAGTTTGGGGGGTATGCAGAGCACCTCCAACTGTCTGCAGTGTCAGGTAGGACTTATTCAGCGCCATGAGGATAAAATGTGGGTCCAGTCTTTATGTAGTGTCTGGGCTGAATACTGTGTTGGATCATTTCCAAAGATCATAGAATCATAGAATGGCTTAGGTTGGAAGGGACCTCAAAGATCATTAAGCTCTAGCCTCAGCTGCCCGGGTTCCCATATAGCCCAGCCTTGAGCACCTCCAGAGATGGGGCACCCACAGCTCCCTGGGCAGCCTGTGCCAGGATCTCACTCTGAGTAAAGATCTCATGCAGAATCAGTGATTTGCTGATGACTGTTTCCTGTCTGTAGTTTCATTTATCTGATAGAAGTCTTTATTCCTAGGTGAAGTCATGCCTTAGGAGATAAAGTATCTGTATAAGAATGTGGAGGTGCAAGAAGAAACCAGTTATGGCCATTCTGGTCTTAACATGAGCTGCAAAGCAAAAACATCATGTAAGCAAGGTAGAAAGACAGGAGGGTAATTCAGGATGGCTACACATTAAATGTACTCTCTCTGACATGAAGCTGCCATCCATAACTAGCAGCATTATCATGGCAAAGTCAGTGCACACAAAGCAGTCCCATCTCAGAAAGAGATTTCTCAGCCAACATTACCTGGCCCCCTGATGGATACACAGTTTTGTTGGCATAAAAGTGTCTTCTCTCTTTCCTGGCAACAGCACAAGTTCAGCAGGTGGCTGGGTGTCTGTTCATGGACATGGTTCTTTCAGATGTCATTTTTATTCTTTTCTCCTCAAAACATCAAAAATTGGACCCAGTTTTATGTAAATAATGTATGTAAATAAGATTTTCACTTCATTGCTGTGTAGGTTTCTTCTACTCTTCACAGATCTGATGTACCTGTCTTTCACACATTAAAAAAAAAAAAAAGCAGTTTGGAAGAGGAAGCACAGACTGACTTCTAAAGAATTCAGATGAAAACTGATCTACTTCTCCCTGCTCTGCTTTAAATCTTAAAAGTCAGAGTACATTATTAAACCAATCAACCTGGGACTGAGTTGAGCTAGACCTAGTCCCTTAAGAAAGCATAAATTCCAAGAAGTGATTTCTTTTGCCATTATGAATCTGTGGCATTCTTTTCATACATTTCTATGAATTTATTAATTTATTTAAAGTATGAAATAATACTTGTGTTTATTTCTTACTGCTTGCTTTGCAATGAATTTCATGCTGCTGCCTCCAGTTAGCTATACACTCTTCTCTGCTACAGATGCTCTAATGGGGGAATGTACTTGAGAAATGACAATGCCTACCAAAAGCAGAGGCTTTATGGATCCAGGGATCCAAATATTAAATAAGGGATCCAAGTTCCTTACAAGGCCACCATGTTATCCACTCTCCCCCAGTGAGAGAACACATAAAGGAAAGCTGACCAGACATTTTCTGACATTTGGTTGAAAGTAGCAAAAGAAACATTAACAAATAATTCATTACGTCATCTGGATTCAGCAGTTTTTGTCAAATCCAACACAAGCTTCGTTCAAAATAAAATAGCATGAATCAAGGATCTTGCTTCTGTGCTTTCTTCTCCACTCCCTACAAGAACTCTTTCTAAGGATTGTCCGGAGAGTGAGAATAGCAGAGTATGTTCAGGTAGATTCAATAGTTATGTAAGAGAGATTTTTGTTTCAGTTTGTTTTGTTTATTATACATATATATTTTTTTAATTTCAGAAATAAAAGACTGACTGCAGTATTTTGCTGTATGTGTGTGCGATGCCCAGTGACATGGGACCATAAAGTACTACTGGAATGCAAACAAAGCAAGGCTGTTGTAGATACACCAAAGCAGAAGTCATTACGGAGTATCAGCACATTAGAATTAATATACAAGTATCAGAGAAAATCTCTGTGATTATCTAGCATGCACTTAATGGGTTCTAAGGATGTTCAGAAATAAAAATGACAGCAAGACGCTACTATAACAATAAGTATTTCAGGCTAATTTTGTTTCTGTGAAAGAAAGCTGATAATTAGATGTCAGTAGTGGGAACATTTACAGGAATCAGCTTGAAACTTGAATGACAGCATCAAGTCTTGCTGTCTTCTGCAAAGAGAAATTCAGCCTTGTTGTTCAGCTCTTGTATATATAAAAGAAATAGAGATTGCTGTGATTGTCTTAATGTTTGAACTGACTTCATCCTACAAAATGATCACAATCAAATGCTTCTGCTATTAGCAGATGCTTTCTAACTCAAACAAATCAGTGTTCTCCATTCTAACATCCACCTTTACATGCTGTAATGCTAATGACTGTGATATAACTGAAAAACAGTCTATTCTTCCCTTCTTTCTTTTCTGTTCTTCAGGAACCTATTTTTAAAACCATCCGCTGTTGTTAATATGGGGTAGGATGTGCTTTAATGAGCTCTGCAGAAGATGAATGTCTTCCTAAGAACCTGTGATTTCAAGCCAAACAAATCCTCACGTACCTCCCCATGAATCAGAAATACTTTGGGGTGTCTATCCATGAAAATTAACTCTATCCCAGCCAAAAGCAGTGCAGTCAGCACCAACTTAATCAGTAAGAGACATTGTGGATTCGGATGTTTTTGCAGAGATATGGCAGAGCAGGGAAGTGCCTAAGAACCTGCTTGTAGATCTTCAGAAAAATTACGCTTTACCTAGAATAACAATTAGTAGTGCTCTTAACACTTAACTAAGTGATCCAAATGCATTATTTTGTTTTTTAATCTAGAAAAGTAGTAACTTCTGAGATAGACTAAAATTCATTAAAAAACTGAAAAAAAATGAATCATAGACTAGAATCATAGAATTGCTCAGGTTGGAAAAGACCTTAAAGATCATCAAGTCCAACCGCAACCTAACCATACTACCCTAACTCTAACGACCCTCCACTAAATCGTGTCCCTGAGCGCCACATCCAAATGGTTTTTAAACACATCCAGGGATGGTGACTCAGCCACCTGGGAAGCCTATTCCAGTGCTTAACAATCCTTTCTGTAAATAAGTTTTTCCTGATATCCAACCTCTAGCTTGAGGCCATTTCCCCTCATCCTGTCACCAGTGAGAAGAGACCAGCCCTGTTCTCTCTGCAATCACCTTTCAGGTATTTGAAGAGAGCAATATGGTCTCCCCTCAGCCTTCTTTTCCCCAGACTAAACAGCCCCAGTTCCTTTAGTCGCTCCTCATAGGGCATATTCTCCAAGCCCTTCACAAGCCTTGATAGAGTCACAGACATCATGAAGGCAGTCTGTATTTCAACAGTTACTTTAAAATTTTGCAATAGTTTTGAAACAACTTAGTTTGGGAAAGCACCCAGAATATAATCAGGGTGTTGAAGACTGACATTGACAAATAGTCATTTATTATAAGTGGCTTTTTAGATACGCAGGGGGAAGTGTCAGCAGGGTGGGCAGCAAATTATCTATGAAGCAAGAGTATGATCCTGCTGATGGTCGTGTGTCAAATTTGCTACTTTAAAAATTGAAACATTCATGTCCTCATCAGTATCAAAGTAGGTCAAATACTGCATTTCTGGATGATTTGAGATGGAATTACTTTTAAAAATGCCTAACTGAGGGGAACAAATCCTATTAGAAGCAATGGAACCTCCTGAGTTACTCAGGTTCAGTGCCCAAAATTATTTTGACAAGTAACTTCATTGATATCAAAGGGACACGGTGCCTCCATATCTTTGAGGGCCTTTTGTTAGCTCTGAAATTCTGTATGTGAGCAAAATGTTTAATTATTTTGATTTTGTTGTGGCATCGGCTTTAATCACACCATTATCATATCAAGAGTTATTTGTGAAGTTATTCTGTAGACAGCTTTGCAGAGTGAAAGTGTAATTCTTGTTGTTGTTACTGCTATTTATTTTAATAAACAAAAATAGTGGAAAAATTATGTACAATGGTATTTCAGAGGGAAGAACTAATCAATATTTTTATTTGCCTAGCTATTCCCACTGAGATAGTAATCCGTTTCATAACATAAATCTCTTCGTGGCACGACAGCCTTTTAAGTGATTTCCTGTGCTGTTGCAATGGGAATAGCTCAGTAATTCCAAAAGAGCTTCTTTATTTAAAAATCACTTAGAATAGAGGAATCTGTGGGGACCTGGATTTGTGAAACCTCATGAGCCTCTCTAAGCACCAGTGGGGGAGACTTGTGTGTCTGGATTATTTCTTATTCTTCTTGAGAAGGATTAGTTTTGTGGAGAAAAATATGTAAATACAAACCTGAAAAATGTTTCTAATTAATTTTAGCCAGAGCTAGGCAAAATTCAATTGCAACCAATAGAATGCTAGTGTGTAAAAAACCTTTTGGCCACGTCTTTAGCAGGAAGTATTTCTTAGTATTTTGTTCTAGCTTGAGCAGAAGTTCCTGAAAGTAACAGTGCCGGAGTAAAGGGCAATGTTTGATTTTCTTTGTAATGAAGGATGTCAGAATAGATTATTGGTATTGTCCCTTCCAGCTCTCGCACCTCAGAAATGACACACTTGCGTGACCAGACAATGAAATGTGTGCCCAGTGACTCACTGGGGGCATTGAGTTTCTGATACAGCTTCACTCTGCTGTAGTTGTGTAAGCAGGGAAGCTTGCAAAGAATAACAACGTAAGCAGTGCTCAGTTCTGAGGATTTAGTGTCAACAGTACATAACAACATCTCACAATGTCTTTCTTTCTGAAGTTCATGGGTTAGTGGGCGTGGTGGGATTGGGTTGATGTTTGTACTTGATGATCTCGCTGGTCTTTTCCAACCTGAATGATTCTGTGATTTTTTCTTTCTTGTTTTGTGGTCCCAATGCACCTTTTAGGACAAAGATGACAAAAAGTGGTTTGTTTCCTTAATCTTGCTGGAAAGTTGGTAGGGTGTAGAAGAACATGGAAGTATCAGGTTTGCAGTCAGTTTTTAATTGTGCTAAATTGATTTGAATGCATGATCTGGAGGTATACTCATGCTGATAAATTTAACAGATTGAGGAAGAGGTTTGGGCATTGGCTTAATTCTATCCGGGTTGTTAGATTGTTAGAAAACCTGTAGCATAATTTTGACTCATGCCAACCTTCATTCTAGCCCCATATTAGCTAAACTTTAGCCCAGCTTAGAGGAAAGCATACTTCAGACACAGTTTCTAATAGCTGATCTGGACTCTCTTTTAGTAGAAAGACTTCTTAGATTTTGGATGTTATTTCTGCAATGTTGCTTGTCCCCACCACCATGGAAAAATCACTAGCTTGTTTAGTTTGGTAACAAAGACAAATAGAGACTGAGCATTAAAGTTACTCTGTAAGTAAGAAGAATGTTAATTGTATGTTTGTAAGATCTCAAGTTTTCTAGGTTGACTGATCTCTGCACTATATACCCTCTTTTCTAACACATTCTACAGTAAGAGAACGTAGCTGAGTGGCTACTGTAGCAAGCACTGGTGTGTGCCAAGCACATGGGTACCATTGACGCCATTCTGGTCTTCAGTATTTTCTCCCGTATTTGGTCTAAATTAGGAAACAGTCCCATTTATGGGGGTATAGTGGATGGCAATACTAGCCCTCAAGTATGCAGCCTGGACCACTTCCAGGTCACTCAGAAGGGAGCTGGGAGGTTGCTGTCTTCTCCAATCAGGTCAAGTTGCCAGAAGGTGTTGTGAAGGGACAGCTCTCCATCTGGACTAATTTAAAGCAGAAAAAATATGTGAGGTTTCATAAAAACGAAAGTAAAGAGAAAGATCCTGCAGGTCATTCCAAGTGTGGGTTCCCAAATTTATATGTGGGTTCTGTATACAGTTGTGCTCTAACACAAGGTGAGAGATTGCTGTGTAGCAAAAGGGGTAAAAGTGGTTAAAAAAAAAAAAAAATCACTTTTCAAAGGTTAAGTTGATTTCAGAGATAGTGTTACCACTTTTCAGGAAAATTAAAAAAATATATATGAAAAATAAGACATTAATTCAGCTTGGAAAACATGTTGTGATCTTTGAGAGGTCACAGTCCAGAAAAAGTTATTGTTCTTGATGTCTGGGCTAAAAAAAGAAAGGCACAGGAGAAACTACTAAACATAAATGTGGGACTGAATTAATTTTCTTAATGTAATTTGATTTTTTTTTAAAGTCCAATTAATTTTGGTGTTTACATATTGGATTTCTGAATTTAAGCCTAAAAAGTTTGCTGCCCGATATCTTGGCATTTTGGTAAAGTTCATTAAAGAACCTATAAGATCTTTACTTATTTTACCCATTAATCACTTTCTGATGAGGGATTGTAAAAAAAAAAAAAAGGTTTTGAAAAGTAAAAATAATAATTCAACATTTTAGACCTTGACTATGTTAATAGAACTGATACTGTAAAACGCAGTACGTGATACAGAAACAGATACAGATGCAGATGCAGATACAGATAGAGTCAGGTACAGAGACAGATACAGATGTAGATACAGGTGTTATCCAAGCTAGAGAGGTTTTCAGATTTTCAGGTCTTTTCCAGCCTGAATAATTCTATGATTTTGTATTCTATTTTGCTTTCCATAACCAACATTTTTACAACACTGTTAGGAAAACTGTTTATTTCCAGAGCTGTTGGATTCAAGGTGGGGATAAGCTGATGTCTTAGTGATAAAGACACTGTGAGTGTCTTTATGTATTACAGAATGTATTAAATTCTTCTGACTTATGTATTAACAACACCAATGTCTCATCTGCTGAGGTTGGTTGTTAGAAGAATTTAGCCTAAAGTCTGATCAAAAGCCTGTTAAATCATGGAAAATGTATTGTTTTGTGCTTGTGTTATGACTTCGGAAGAAGCTTAGGGAATAAGAGTCTCCTTGGAGATTTTATGGAATTGAAATTGGAGGCAGTCAAAGAGATTGGACAGGCATCTGTTAACAAAGTGAAAAAAGATAGTAATATCAGTTCCAACTTAATGCATAGGATGGAGCAGATAACACACGATTGTGACTCCAACTGAAATAGCTGTATAATTCCACATTTTGTTGTGAGCAAATGTTTGGTCATATACTGAATGTGTGTTTTATTGTATGATTTTTTTTAGCATCATGTGTGGAAAGTTTTGCATTTCTTCAAGCTTTTTGTTTTTGTTTTCCTTCATGAAACAGGGATTTTTCTCCTATTTGGGAGAATTATGCTATCGGTGGCACAAATCTTTAACCCTGCATTTCAGATGATTATGAAACACAGTTGCAAAACAGCATAATAGGAACCTGGAGAGAAACTTATGTGACACTAGGTAGCTGTTTTTAAACCATGAATGCAGAAGAGGAAACTGACTTTGTCCCGCTGAAAGCAATAATAGATGTTTTCATGACCAAGAACAGCAGCTGCAGTAACACTGGCTGCAATGAAAAATTACAAGGGCTGTCAATTCTCATATTTCAGATAACGATCTGATCACCATCTGAAGTCAGTTAGAAATTTCCCCCCACGGTGTATTGTTGTCCAATTAGATGCATTATGAGATTTTATATGCCCTCTTGAAGCATTCAGTGTTGGTTAGTGTTGGGATTATGGGGATACGTTGGATGGACTGTTGCTCTCTTCTGAAATGACAAATCTGTTTTCTTATGTTTAAAGGAGGGAAATCATGGGTGATGTTCAATGAGGCAGAAGGAAAGAATTTGTGCCCTTGAAAATCATTTGTTCAGGGTCATACTTTGCTACTTACTATCCTACTCCAGCCTGCCTGGAATTCTCAAATGATGGGTTTCTAGTAAAGCAAAGTGAAGTCATGTCACATTCAGGAGGGGTGTGTGGAAGAGCCACTGTATGTTAAATGCAAGCTACAATAAAATGTCCATTTGTTTCAGAGGGGACAATCTCCATTCTGGCAAGAGGGACATCAGAAGATTAAGAAGACTGTCAGTTAAATGGATAATACAAAACCTTTTCTATCTTTTATTACTAGTTATAGGAAAGGGATGGTTAGATGGCTGAAACACAAAATGTGAGAGCATGTCAGTGTAGCACACGCTTCTATTCTTTCAGCTGAATGACTAATGAAATGAGTAGCCTGGGCGATCTGGAGGAGAAAACATGAAACTTGTAATGCTAGCCAAGTCTGAATTCCCTTAAACTGCTCCCTAGTGGTTGCAAACCTTTTTTTGACATAGTTGCATCAAAATTTGCAGATGTAGCAAGCCATGCCTTCTCTATTGAAGTCAAAGAAAATGCATGGATGCCAAACTGTGGTAGTCTCGTACTGATAGCTAACTCAGCTCCACCATACCACTCTCTTGCTCCCCCTCCTTGAAGGAAGAGGGGAAAAAAGTCTCATAGGTTGCTTCTGTCCCATTTTCTCTTTCCTCTCTCCCAGATGTTGTTGTGCAGCATTTTTTTCCTTTCTTAAATTTGCTCTTACAGAGGTACCACCTGTGTCACTGATGGGCTCAGCTCTGGCCAGTGGTGGGTCCTTTTTCAAGCTCTCTGAAGTGGCTGATACAACATGGGGAAGCTACTGGGCTCTTCTCTCAGAGGCCGCCCCTAAAGCACTCTCTGCTACCAAAATCATGCCATGTAAATTTGAGACACACTCAATGGTATTACAGCTATAACGTTATTGCTGTTGTTTCTGTCTCATCTGGGGAGATGATGACCACCTCTCAGAAAAGAATGGCTCTCCTCAGATAGTCCTATATTGAGTACTCCATAATATGAATGTTAAATGGAGAGTAGACTCATTTTATCAAGGGAAAATATAGGTGATATTTTCATAATTGTCCAGAGCTTGCTTGACCTGTTGTCCAAATCACCTAGATGTGAGCCAGCTCAGTAGTTAATGTGGTGCAGAGCCCAAGCCAATAACTAGGACATGCAGAGAGGCATTTATGTTTGACGCTCCATCTGCAGTGCATTCTGCCCTAATTTTCACCATGACTACCAATATGTCCATTTCCTTTCTATGCAACCAGCAGTGCTTCTCACTGTCCTCAGCTACATGCTCATATGTATCAAGTCTGCTTTATATCTGAGATAACGTATCCTGGGAGATGAAATGAGTGTTGTAAATGTGCTGCTGAAGGGGTCTGAAGAGTAAAAAAGTGAATAGTAATGTCAGTGCCACCTTCTTATACAGCTAGTACCATGGGAGTGAAACCCACTTGGAAAAAATTAGTTGGAGAGCAGGAATTAGTAAGAGCAGAGAATAATTCTCATAGCCTAAAAGCCCTCTGAAATCACACCGTCCCTTTATTAGAATATTTCAGCAATGCTAAATCATTTGGCATAAAAAATTCCAGTAGTGTCGCTCTGCAGTATTGCTAATGGACTCAAATTTTATGCCATGGCAACCAGCATTGGTAGGTGCAATCTCGAGCTGAGCATCTTTGTTTGTATTGATCTTCTCATCTGCTTGGTGCAACTGAGCAGGTCATATGTTGGTTATAAAAGGTTGGTCAGAGGTTGAGAGTTGCACTGAGACTTGTTTTCTGAGGGTCATCATTCAGTCACTGAGTTAGAAGGATTTTGAGGAGTGGTTTAACAAGCAAGCCAAGAACAGACCATATAGTTTTTTCCATAGCAAACTTGAGTCCTTTCTATCTCTGGAATTGAGATATTATCTGGAGACAGTTTTTGTAAACCCTGTTGTTCATGAATATATACAACTCCTCTATTTAAACCAGAGAAAAAATCTAATGCATGGTAACTGATTATCAAATCTCTAATTAAAAATTTTTGGTGTGAGATTAGTCTGAAAGAGGTGGAAGGAATTTCCCTTCATTTTGTGGGTAAGAAATACAGAACTATACAAATCTGTAAGTCTCTTTTTTTGTGGCCTGAAGTAATGAGAATATCAGTCTAAAATAAGATTCAGTCTTATTTCTCATGAAATAATTGTTCCTGTTTTCCATCCTGTGAATATTTAAATGTAAGATGTATATTTATGGCACACTGACATATTTAACTGTTTTCATTAAAATAAATGCTACTGAAATTATTCAAGCCATTCAGCAATGCCTTATTTCAGCTTCTTTATTGCCTCTCTCTCTTTTTTAAAAAGTAGGCTGTATAGTAATAGTTTCCATCCTGCATGTTCAAAATGTGTTGGGTTTGTTTTTTTTTCTTTCTCCTGTGATCCACTTGTATCTCCAAGGAAAATTTGCTTCTCCTATACAAACAGTGTTAACACTATTAAAAAAAAAAGCAAACAAAAAAACATTTTCAGCAAGAAGAGATTTTGCAATTTAAATTGGGTGGAGGGTGAAAGTCATTTTCTTGATTTTCATCAGGGATCAAACAGTGAAGCTTTTTCAAGTAGTTCTGAAAATCATCGGCAACTTCTGCTCTTTCCAGAGATACTCATTTCACTCTATTACAGCACAACCCCAAATATATGCATCAGGTGGTTCAGAAAGAGGTAAAATCTCTGCTCCAAAAATATTTGTAATCCATAAGTACATACAAACTAGAGGAAGTAGGAGCATTTTCCAGTAACTTTTTTATGACTTACATATGTATACACACACATATATAACTATATATGCATATTCTGAGTTATATGCATGTACCTCGGTCCCCATGAGAAGAAATAAAAGACTCTCAGTCACAAGGGGTTACAGCATGCCCTTCCGAGCACATAATTAACTGTATCATGTGGGAACACCTGAAAGTGAACTAATTTCACCTGAAAAGTATCATATGATCTTACATCTATTTCAGTGTTAGTGTGGGCTACTGAATTCCCACCAAAGCAATATTATTTACTTGTTATACTATCCCAGATGAAGAGAGATGCAGAAAAATAGCCGAATGGCAATCCAAATGGTCATTTTTTTAACTTTCCTTTTCTTGCTGGTATACAAATTATTTGAGTGTGATATTTTATTTACTGTCAGTAAATTAAACTACATCTCCAAATTCTATTTATTTTCTCTGTTAGATTTTATGCATTTTATGTGACTCTTCACTCAATTGCTTGTGAAGTAATTATTAGCAATAACTGTTATGTCCCCCAAGGGAGAGTGTTGCACATTATGTGTTTGCAGAAGTGTCTACAGCCTACAAGGCCATTACCAAAGAACTGAAAGAGGCAGATCTGTCTAGTGATTCTCAGAAATGGTCTGAATCTGAAGACAGAAAAAAGTATCATTTTCCACTTTGTATTTCCACTAAAGCAAAGCGCGATAAGGAGACCTTTGAACGGGTCTTGCTATCATCTGCTTTCGTGCATTACAGCAAAGCACTGAGTGGAAGTAGCAGCTTCATACTAAACTCACTGTGGCTGCATGACCACATAACTGCCCCAGCTAAGAAATCATTGATTTTTTAAAATGAATTATTTGTTTGTTTTGTTTTTGTAAGTACATTTCAAGCAGCTTAGTCTGATGTAAATCACGTCCCCAGTGTCTCTTCACCAGACCCCACATTGCCCAGCATAGCCAGATAGATCAGATGTCTCAGCCCCTTCACCACCTTCCTGAACCTCTCTCTCCATGTCCCTCTTGAACTGAGGAGGCCAAAAATTGACCTGATATTCCAGGTGCAGCTTCTCAACTACCTCTGATTGGAAAGTCCCACTCTTTGTAATATAGATCATGGTGGTTTGCCTTATTCACAGTGAGAGGGCATTGCAAAATTAGATGATGAGAGCTCTGTAACATCGAAATTTACATCTAAAATTCTGTGTATCCCAGCACGCTTTTTTTTTCCTGCAAATCTTTGTGGCACTTCACCTGTACAGTCTTGCCAAGATAAGGTTTATAGTTCACGATTTGCAGACTTGCTTCTTGCCTGGTACATGTAATATTTATTTATTATTACTTTGATTTATAATACTTATATAAGAAAGTACATTTCCTGAGCTCTACAAGTTTTTGCTGTAAACTAAAAATACAGTCACATAGAAATAGAATCATAGAATCCTTAGAGGTGGAAGGGACCTTTAAAAGTCATATAATCCAATTCCCCTGCAGTGAACAAAGACATCTACAGCCAGATCAGGGTGCTCAGAGCCCCATCCAGCCTGACCTTGAATGTCTGCAGGGATGGGGCATCCACCAGCTCTCTAAGCAACCTGTGCCAGTGCCTCACCACCCTCACTTTATGTCCAACCTAAATCTATTGCTCCTCCCCCATAAAATAAAATAAAATGAGGCACCGCACCCAAATTTAAATGAAAGTTTGATCACTGTGTCTCACAATGTAAAATACAATTAGGATGTCTGTGCAGAAGTTGATAAGCCATTCTGCAAGTTGCTCTGAATACTGAGGTTGCACTGGGTCATGAGAATAGAGTAAATTTTAACGATATGTGACTTTTGTGGAATGCCTTTCCTATGCAGGGGCAGAGGCTTAGCTGGTGTGGCTGGATAAAACAACAGCCCTAAGGTGCAGGTTCAGCAAGGGAGTCCAGAGCCATCCTTGAATGAGTGACACCTCCAGTTCCTGGCATGGATGCAGGCTTCATCAATCATGGTCTGTTGGGTTGTTGGCTCTAAAGCTAAAACCTTTAGACAAAAAGGCTTCTATACAGAAAGGAATAGACTGTGACAGCTGTGGGCTGAAAGCTATGGGTTGTTAACACGGGTTTCTATAGCCACTTCGTAAACTAATATGTGTGTGGGCATGTGGGCAAGAAGCTGGGAACGTGGGTTGAATGTCATGGGAAAAAGGAGAGTTAACAAGATTACCTGAAGCATAGGGAAGCTGATTCTCTGTGTGAATTGTCTAAGATCTAGAAACTTTTGTCACGAAGTTCTGTGCCTAATAATAGTGTTCAAGGATCTAGAAGAGATTGGTTGACTTAACGGAAGAATCATACCAAAAGGATTTTTTATAATCAGTGGTCATATGAATCCCCAATTGCTCAGGATGTCCCTAAAAGGAAGGCTGATGGATGCAGAGAGGTTTTTTGGGGAAGTGGTCTTGTGCACAATAATGTAGTTAATGTCTTTTACATCTCTGGTGCTTCCTCTGAAGTCAAGGAAGAGAGGGAGGCCTTTCTGGCACGGGATCCAGAGCAAGTCTGTGAATTGCCCTTTACAGGAGTGTCTGGAGCCTCAGCACCAAATGCCAAAGGCACATAAGACTCTACAAAGCAAATGTTTGTGGATCTTGCTTTATGTACTGAATGCTCATGGGACTGTTACAGTCATCTGGTCTTGTTGTGTGGTAAATCCAGGTAGACCGCATTGTCTTGATTCCTAAATTCCAGATTTTAAAACATTGAGATGCTCAAGATGACATCTGACTTTTAAAAGTCAGCAGCTCAAGTATCTTCATGGTTCTTTTCTATGTAATTTATTAATTTGGTTTTTAAAGGACCTTCAAATTTATGTGTGTTCACTGAGATAAATTAACCAAAAGAAGGGAGAAAATAATAATAATAATAATAATAAAAAGATCCCAGAAGTTTAATTCCAGAGTGTGATAAATTCCAGGACCAGAAACATATTTTAGCCTATTCTGGAAGAAGGAAGTTTTATAATTTGTCTGTGCCAAACTGTTTTTTAATCCCAAATCTTTTGCCTATGTGGTTCTTCAAAACAAGTTCTGATGACTTTTAGTTTTTAAGTGGGAAAGAATTTCCTGTTTCAGTTGTTCTTGCTCAAGGAGAGAAAAATAATGTTGTTTGCTCCAAAATTATAAGGAGAAAAACATACAACAGAGATTAAACTTGGAAAATTTTGGAAAGTTTTAGAAAAATCTTGGTGACACTAACCTAAATATTATTATAGAAAATGTTATGAATTCTTAATGATTGCACATCACAAGCTATAACCTCAGTGGGATGAACGCATTTCCTAGACCATAAAGAACAGGTTCAAGGAATGTTTTGCCTGATATGCTTAGGGAAACATAAGCAAATAAAGATGTGTCAGGTACATCACTTTTATGAGACTTCTCTTGGTAAGTCACATCAGTTTGATAACTCAAAAAAGAGGCCAAATAAACTGGAAATGGTTCAAGAAAGAAAGGCAGAATTTGGAAAATTGTCAAAAGTTTAAAGTCTAGATACTTTTTTTCTTTCTTCCTTCTAGTTTATTAAATTCAATTTATATAATATTAAAGATAAAGAGATGATAAAGTCACAGTCTATCAGTGGCTCCAACTGAAAGAGAAATTTTTAATCTAGCAAAAGCACCCAGCACATCAAACAAAATAATCCAATCACATCATCCAGTAGTGAGTAGCAAAAGATAAACAGAAAAAGGGACAAAATTTAAGTGGAGAAGATAATTAAGTCATAGAATCACTTGAGGTGGAAGGGACCTCTAAAGGCCATCTGGTCCAACTCCTGTGCAGTAAACAGGGACACCTGCAGCTCCATCAGGTGCTCAGAGCCTGGTTCACACACCTCTAGCTCATTGTGCAGCTCAGTGTTTGAAAGCCAAAGCTAACCTGAAGGATACAGTAATGTGACTGCTGGGTATAACCAAAGTTCTATGGAGGCTTGACAGGAAAACAAAAATGAATACAGATTCTCAAGAAAGTGATGGCTTAATTATCTCTCAAAGCAAAAATACAGGAAGCTGACGGGCTGTGGATAATATCACACATCATGAGCCTAAGGCTGACCCACTTACACAATTTGTTATGTGGTTTTGTGGGTCTAATGCTTGAGGTAAGATAGTATGACTAATATGTAATTCAAAAGTACCAGCAGTTAGAAAGTGCTTAATAAATGCTTGGTGAAAACCAGATTGTGAGCAAAACCAAGATATAAGACCAGGCTTCTTATATCTAAGGTGAACCATTACTCACTGTAGACCACGGGATGCAGGAATATGGAGGCTCATGGGACTGGAACCCCAACAGATCAATATTTTATCTGTTGCCCTCTTTGCTTCCAAGGGCATAAGTATTGAAGTTACTTGAGTCAGGCTTGCCAGAGATGATTGTGACTGCTGGGAGAGACAGATCTTAGAGGAACAATTGAGTTGGGTTTGCTCAGGATCGTAGAGCAGGACAGTCAAAAGGCACAGAGTTAGGAATGCTCCCTCTGACTTTAAGTTCTATTAATTTATGAAGAAACTGTGAAGGCTTTCTCTGTTATTTACCACACTTCATGGAGGCAGGAAAGAAGCAACGGTAGAAGAAATCTGTCCAGGATGGAAATTAAATCATGACATTAATGATAATAAAATACTAATTATACCTGAAGCAGCATTTTAATAATGATAATTCAGATTATGTTAATGTACTGTTCTCTTTAAACATGCTAACTACCTGTTCAAATTGCAGTAGGTCAACGTAACGTGTGGCTGGATCTCATTAATTTTTTCTTATATGCTGGAATTTTTCACTGTCTTGGCTGAAGCCCATTTTCCTTTTTCAATCAGCAGTTTACATTTTAAATTCATTCATTAGGCAATAAAAAATCTTTAATTAAAAAAAGTAATTTATTCTTAATGGCTTCAGGTCATATAAACTGGCAAAAAGGATTACTTTATCCAGTTTATTAAAGTCTGAGTAATGCTTTATCTCTCAAGAATGCTGAAGACAATATGATTGTTATCAGTTTTGTTTACTCGGCTCACTCGGATGACTTGTGGCTGTGTGGTGATGTTGGTGTCTTTTATTACTTAAACACTGATTAAAAGTCCTGCTTGCCTACTGCATGCACTGAAATTATGCTAGATATTGGTTTGTTTAACACTTTCTTGGCTCTGTTAAGAGAAGGCCAGGGTAAGAACTTCTTTTGGGGTGTTAAATGTTTCAAGACGTTGTTTGAAAGAAACTGAGATAAAGAGGACAGCAGCAAAAGGCTCTTTGGGTACACAAGTCTGTCTGTTGCCTGATCTAAAGGAAGAAAGAATGGCTGTGAAAGATTGGCTGTAAGTGTACCAAAATTAGCTGTATTTTTATGCAGCATGGTTTTGTCTTACTCCTTTCAGGTCCAGGGTTAATACTCTCAGTGCCAAATGAATAAAGGACTAGTTCTACATAGCAGGGTGGGAAGGAGTTGGGAAGGGAAAGGAGGAAATAAGTTTGGCTTGAGACCATATTGTTCCACTGGATCCAATCCAAAGTGCACTCAATGAAAGATATTCTATTAGGCTGAAAGGATATTTCACTGAGCCCTGTATCATGCTTGGTTACTGAGTTTTGTGAAATACAGCATAGATATTTTGTGAATTTTGCTGAATTTATCTTAATTTTTGCTTAGATAGACCACCAAAATTAAAAAAAAAAAAATCACAATGATTATCTTATTACATGTGAAGATATTATTCTCTGAGCATGAAAAAAATGATCTTTTTGATGGTTGGTGTTGGCTTTAGATTTGCAGTCACTCTTCTAAAGTATGTTATGTCTATTCATAGTTCCAGAGAAATAATTCCAATGACTTTGAAGTTCAGCATTTATAGAAAATCTGTCTGTATGTAGATCACATTACCAATGAACATATAGGAAAAATCAGTTCATGATTAATAAAAAAACATATCAGATATTAGCTCTAGAACTGATCATTTAAATTCAAAAGTAAAATGTTCAAAATAACCATTACAACTGTCATGCATTTAGTAAAGTTCCAAAAATTCTCTCATCCATCAATTGGGCTTTGTCAGAATTTAGAAGGAAAAGATGAAAAAAGGTGGGAATAAAAGGAGAGAGAGAGACATAGAGTGAGAGACAGAGCACACAGTAGTGATTTTCCAGGAATTTTCCTTCCTTCGTAGATGGTTGAAAAATGTAGATATAATTATTACCTGGTGTAATGACAATTTCTGGTGCAATAAAATCAACTTCATTGTCTGGACTGTTTTGAAGATTAAGATTTTGCATTGTCTGCCAAGATTTCACCTGGTAGGAATATTTCAGCAAGTTCTGGGACTGGTGTGTTTCAAGTGATATAGGTTGGGAAATGAGAAATGCGGTAACAAAATGTTCTGCACAATTAACTATTTGCTGTTGAGTCTTGCTTCACCACAAAGTTTGCACAGGAATCTCTCTTTGAGGCAGTATTTACAGAACCTCACTCTGATGGTTTTCCAAAACCAAGGATATTTCAAGGGATTTTTCTAGCACGGTACTTTGTATCATATTAATCTGATTCTTGAGGACCTATCAAAAATGATGAGCAGAAAATGGAGAAAAGATAATTATATAACATATTTTAACTTTGTTGATTTTTATGCCTTTTGTAAATTAAATTTACGAATAAAAGAAGTACATTATCTTAGCTTATCCGAGACATGTGAGTATGTCTTATTTTCAATAGACCTGATCCAAAATCTCTTACTTCAAAAAAGGGACTGTTAGTTCACCTGAAACCAGGAAATGGAAGCTATTTTTTGAACAGTGTGTGTCTGATCTTCCATAACAATGCTCCCACTCTTATCTTATTCTCATACTTCCTTTATAGCACTGAAGACACAGATACATCTGTCCCTCTTCCTGTTGGCCCCAACACCTCAATTCAGCTTTATACATTTAACAAAAGTCATTTTTTCTAGTTCTTAACCTTCCTTTTCTTCCCTTGCACTTATTTCAAAACTGCAGCAGCATGACTGATTTTTTCAGTTTTGATGGCCATATTACCGAAGATACTATGGTATGTGTTACTGAATATATTAATTCTTTCTTTTATTTTCTGGACCAAAATAGTTTAGTGCTTTCTTACCAAGAGCTGATCAAACGATAATGTGACTTCAAGTTGTTATGGAAACCAACTTACCAGTAAGTAAAGCTACTTTACAGATGAATTTTCAGTTTGCAGACTTGTGATGTATATTTGTGCCTTCATAGTTTCAAATATCAGTTAACATATCTAATTCCCACTGACAGCAAAACATAATTAATTCATGCAGGCATATTTGCTTCCAAGAGTCAATTGTCAGTGAGGTCTATAAAGATAAAAATTTTCTATTTAACATTGTCATTTGAAATAAAAAATAGTAGTCTCTCCTTTGCAAAATCGTACTGATCTACATGTGTTCTTTGAAAGTGTTATCTTAAGCAGGTATGTTCAGTTCATACAATGAATACAATAATAATTGTAGCAAAACCTGTAGGGAGAAATAAAGCACTTTTATTGCAATAATCCCCAAAGACTTTAGATAGTAACATTTAATATGTAAATAGCAAAACCAAAACAAACAAACAAAAAAAGTCGTCCATGTTCTGGACTGTCAGTGTTTGAAATCTATCTTCCAAAGAATATTATAGAATGTTGTCTTAGAAGAACAAGAACAGGTGTTTGCTTTCATGCCTTTCTAGATGACTAGATGATAGGAACAATTTAAACTGGTGCTCCAAACAACAGAAATGATTAAGGTCAGAAAAAAACAACCAGATTTGGAAAAGTTATACCAGTTTTTTTTGTACCTTAAGCATGGAGAAAGGTAGGAGTAGTAAGTAGTATAAGTAAGATTTCCATAGTCAATTCCAGTTTGTTTACCAACAAAACACACCAGGCTAACATGTTGACTAATGCAAAGTGATGTTGCTTGGTAGCTCTGTATCTATTCAGTGATTTTTACCAACTGAGTCACCGGACCAAAGAGTAAATTTGATTCCAGTTTACCAAAAAAAATATGCTATAGATTAATGTTACTTAGATAACAAAGAAATTTTCCACCCAGCTCCCTAGGATTATGCCAGCCTGCATTAGTTCAGTGCAGCAATTTACACACATCTTTTGGACTGGACACAGTAACTTCTTATTTTGGCATATCGACCAGGGGAAAACAACATTTATACCTAGGGTTGCATCTGTGTTTGTCTAACTATGTCCAGTTAGATTATGTTGAAGCCTTTTCTTTTTCAACTGTGTAAATCAGTCAAAGCTTGTTCACAGTAGAAGGAGACAAGACAGAACCCCCCTAGCAAAGTGATAGCTCGCAAAAATATGAGCTACTGTTCTCCTTTGAACTTGTAAACTTCATTGATGTGAGCATGGTTTCATGGAGATTAACATCAGAAGTATTTTGATTATTTGTTACATCCATATGAAATATCCTATCTAACTTTTGCTATCTATAGGCTGAATGTTCAGACTATGCCAGTTGTTAAGCACAAATTAAGTGAGACGAACAGAGTCATAGAATTGTTTCAGTTATAAGGGACACTTAAAGATTATCTAGTCCAACTCCCCTGTAATGAACAGGGACACCTACAGCTCAATTAGGTTGCTCAAAGCCCCATCCAGCCTGACCTTGAGTGTCTCCAGGGACAGGGTGTCCACCATCTCCCTGGGCAACCTGTTCCAAAAGTTCCACATCTCAGAGACTGATTTACTCTACCCTCAGTCAAGTCCTGAACTGCTCTCTCTATCAAATGGAGAGGGAACCCATAAAATAATTAGGTTGAGATGCCTAACTTTTAGGCACATAAATTCGCTGAGATGATTTGCACCTCTGGTGGGAGTCAAAGCCCTGATAATCTCAGGCCAAGCAGAGAGAGTAGTTCCCTGGAGAGTGTGGGATGTGTAGAAAATCTATGCATTCTCAGTAGTCAAATCCCAAACATAGACCTGACATAAAGTGAAAGAAGACACCTAAGCATACAGGTGGAAGGTCTCAGACGCTTCTTGCAAAGGAGGCGTACATCAGTCAGAGGCAAGAGGGCATGTGGGGAGATTCTGTTTGGTTGTTGCTCTCGATTCCCATGCTTGAGCACGTAGCTCAGTGCAGGAAGATTTACTGTCTCTCACACCATGGTTTGTACTGGGCTGAACACTACACAGTGGCATACACACTACCTAGTTTATAACCAGCAGGAGTGCCTTTACACAGCAGTGCTCTCTGCAGGGTAGGTGTATTCAGTGGCACTCCATGCATTAATGTTCTTCAAAGAAACAAGATCATCAGACTTCCCTGCCGAGGAGCAATCAGGCATACAACAGTCAAGGTGGCACCAAAAGGGAGGATACTTAAGATCTGCAGCTATTTCACTGGTTGAATCTAGCAGTACATCTCTTATCTGTCCCACAGGAGGTAAAATAGCAATGTTTTGCTGGGGTTGGGAAATAAAAAAAAATATTTCGGAGCTGAAATAGGTTTTAAGGTTATCAGGAAATCTGCTCAGGTTTACACAGTGGTGGAGCTTGAATCCTTGTTCACATACTCCTTTTCTTAAATGTAGTAGCACTTAGTCTTTCCACAAGGTAAGTTCTCTGATGTGGCTTGTGTGTCCTACTGGCTCAAACCAGGTAACTCCAGGCAGGTTTTTGGTGTGCCATAGTTAAGTTTCTGCTTCTTGTCTACCTCTCACAACTCTGTTTTTGTCTTTCTTTCCACAACATTTACCTCCTAACTTCACAGCCTATTTTGTGTTATCTGTCCTCTTCCTTCTCTTAGTGGTTGTGGATGAGTTTTGTGCCCATCACATGTAAAGACCTCTGTCTTGCTGTGAGACAAGAGGCTAGACTCTTTTATGCAAGCACTAAATCTTACAAAAAGTAAATTATCTAAAGATGACAGATTCACAAGTGTATTTAAGATGAATTATGAACAACTATCAAAGGCTTTGCAATTAATTTCTTCATGTCTCCACCTGATGCTGCTTAGCAATACACCTGGCTCCAGCTTTAGACAGATATGAATTCCTTTTAGAGACTGTCATGCAGTTTTGTAGCATGTGAATTTTTCACACAGATGCTATTATGGTTGGCTGATTGTTTCAGCAGAAGTGAATGATTTTGAAGCTGATTGGTGACCCTATATTATGTATGTAATTCTGGAGTCTGGATTTTATTAATTTTGTTTTTATGCAACGTGCCATAATCTATTCTAGTGTGGTACTTCAGTGCAAATACTAAGCTCATAATCTGTGGTTGAGAAGAAGAATATTGGTTGGAGCTAAAACTCAAGGAGTGGAGGTGGTAAGAAGGGGTGAGGAATTCTTGTTCCTTGCGAATACTTGAGGCAGTAAATAAATGGGAGATATTTGGCATTTCTACACCTTGAGTCCAATTTTTCCTCTTTTCTTCTATTGTTTTTCAAATAAAAGATTATGAAGTACTGCAGCTACTAACCCTTGCATTAGCACTGTGTTATGTTTACATGTCAATGAGAATACTGCTACTAGCTAAATCACAAATTCATTCTTTTCTTTCTTTCCTGGTAAAAATAAAGAGTGTTTGATCCATGATTCAAGGTCAGAATTGACACTGCACTTCTAGAGGACACAGACATTGATCACTGGAAGTTATTTTTTGTAAACAAACCTTAGTAGATCAAGTCAATATCTACTTCAGCCTTTTCACACGCTAATGTTATTTTTGTAAGAATTAGAACTGAGTTTAAAAAGGCTCCTTTCTATATTGTTATAACAGAAAGTTATTGGCTCGTTTTTCCTGTATCTTCTCTAAAAAAGCCCAGAAATTAAGCATAGTTACATTGTTGTGACTGTTTTTCTTTGTTCACTTCTGAATAAGAAACAGCTTCCTCCTATTTACCTAATTCTGATGTGCTGCACCAGAGCCTCTGTATAAGGCTCACCAAATGGTGAGCCTTGGCTCACCTGTGTCTATTGCACAGGATTTAGAACTAGATGATCTTTAAGGTTCCTTTCTACCTATGCCAACCTATGATTCTATGATTCTATATAGACAACAGAGAAAAACAGAAAATAACAAGATATGATTCATCTTGACCCAAATAAGAGTCATTCTCTACTATGACCAGACTTCACTGTCTGTACAAAAAGTTGTACAGCATCTCTGTGGAATGAGGAATCTTAGCTTTAAGGACTTGTATTCTTCAAACGAAGATAATATTGCTCCTTTCTGCTGTCAGGAAAATTTTCTGTTAACTGGAAAGTGAAGCCCACCAATGGCATTCAGTAAAGCATACTTAGTAGAAAAGGCAGCATCTGAGACAGAGGATGCAGGTGAGTCTCAAGATTCCTATTTCTCAGCTGATTTCTCTCTACCTTCAACTTCATATGTGTAACTCTCTTATGCATAGGCTACAGTGTTTTTTCCTCACAGACTTTGTATTTCACAGATGACAGGTTACCTTCTTAACCTAAAAGGGATTTTACTATCTTTTAATAAAAAGAAGGCTTTGATTATATGTTGAAAGGAATTTGGTGTTATGTATGTTATCTGGATAAGTAATAATACAGGAAGTAGTGGCAGATTACAGAACTTCTGGTGGGGCCAGAAGAGCTTCCTTAACTGTGTGTCGAACATATTCTATTTTTGTGTTGATAGGGCACAGCTTTCAGATTCAGTCACATGCTCACATTGCATGTGGGAGAAGCTCTAACACAAATAAACCCTTCATATGGCTGTACTTATATGAAGACACAAGCTGGATACCCTTATATTTAGGCTGCAATTAATTCTTCACGTTAGAGCTAAAACTTAGCTATCCCAGGTAGGTGTAGTTAAACTTGGCTTCTGTTATCTCTGAGTGTAGTCACAGACTGAAATATTTAGAAAGTCAGGAGGTGTGTTCATCCGTCACAAAAGTTTCACAGATTTTTAAGTGCAACAATCATGTGATGAAATCTGTTTAAGATGACCATGATCAAAGGGGATTTTCATGATAATGTCTAGTCTCCCACCCCAAAATATTTCCATTGGTTTGTTGACCAGCAAAAAGTAGCAATGTGAATCATTGACAATTGACTTAGAAGTCATAAATGACCAGCAGAAGAAAAAATGCTCTCAATGCCACAGATGAAAAATATCAATGACTATTAACTGTTTAAATTATTATATGTTTATAATCCACCTATTTCTTTCAAGATTTTTGGGATCAATTCAGGACTGTCAGAATGGAATGAATCACATAAATTACTTGCAAAAGAAATGTTTTGACTAGTGAATTCAATGCAGAAATGAATATGCAGCTTGGGGCTGCATCTTTCTAGGCCTGGCTTCTGGGAAAGTAGGATGCTTCTGATGTTGTTCCTTTTATTCAATTGGTTTTACACCAGTATGATGGAGTTCTTGCTTACACTGCTGTGTGAAATCAGAATCATAGCCCAAGCTGGCGCTACATCTATGCGTTATGCTCTTGAAATCTTTAAAATGTGAACAAAACAGTGTATGCATAATTCAGGGATAACAGGTTCAGAACAGCTCTTTCTATACTCTCACATGCTGCTAGACTTAAGCTGAATTAAAGTAAATCTCACGATCAGTTGCAGAATGGGAGAACACAAAAGAGTTAAAAAGAAAAAAATTATGTAAATAATGACTACTAGTCCTATTGTAGAAACATATGATTTTTTTAAAGGCCATAAGCATGAAAAATTTAGGCAGGAGTTTTCTGGGAACCTATACACTGCTATGTCCTCAGAGAAGCATGATAGTGGCTAATTATAGGGCAGAAGGTGGGGACTGTTGGGAGATAGGAAGACTTCTGTCAGGAGGAGTCTATTGAAGTCAGGGGTGGCTTGCCTTTGTTGGGTGGATGACTACAAAGCTAAAGGGCACTTTAAGGACTAGAAATCGATGTCAGGTTAAATTAAAAAAAAAATAAAAATTAAAAAGTGAAGTTAAGATTGAAATGGCATTTTCAGCAGCTGTCTGTTACCAAATTTTCAACTGAATTCCAGTCTAGGCACATTAAAATGGTCCAGGATGCAAAATCTGGTCAGTAACAGATTTACGGTTGCCATAATTAGGCTTGAAGAGAATGAATCAATCAATCATGACTCTTCTGTCTCAGTGCAGTGCAAAACAAGGTCAAAAGAGGTCTTTGGTGTACAAAAATAACCTTTTGAGTGTTAGGTGAAGGATGGGAATAAACAGAGAGAAGGGGAAACAGAATATGAGAAAATATACCCTCATCCTGGTTAGTATATATTCCCAACCCAGCAATTGCCTCCCCTCTCTAGAAGTTTTTTTTCTGTTTTGACTAAACTGTAAAGTACTTTTCAACCAGTGCTGTACTCAGTAGTGAATACAAGAAAACAGCCTTGATGCACTCTGTATGAATTGCTCCGCTTGTCACTGATGAACCTCACTAGGACACAAAGTACTCTGGCTTTGCCTTTTTCTGGTTAGTGAACAGACGTATTTATCCACTATTTTTATCTATTCATTTTTACATCTCTGAGTTTAAGGAAGGGTTTGAAGCAAGATAATGAAATTATTCTTGTATTTCCTCCTATTGTTGATTCCAGGAAGTTCCTCTTAAGCATGAGTGGGCAGCTGGGCTGGTTTTTCAGAAGAGGTTAGCATTTACTGTGAATGACCAGCATGAACAAGTGATTACTTATTTTTCAGTTCTAAAAGTAAACACTTTTGAAAATCTGTTCTGATTGCAAATGTCAAAAAAAATTCTTAATGAATGCAAGTGTTTTCTTTGCAGAGAGGAAGGAGAAGTGTGGAAGGGTGTTTGCTATGCATATTCACAGGGATGAATTTCACCCTGAGCAGCAAATAAGGATGAGTTTACTAAGCTTCATTGTTATTACTGTATTCCTGACTCTTAATAGAGCAATCTGACTAGGAGAAATGGAAAACTAATTGGCCATATTTGATTGCTGCACCATCAATCATTCATCTACCCATCCATCCATCCATTTAATGTGAGCCACTGAATTTTCACTCAGAAGTAGTACACAAAAATACATCCTTCAATTAATTCAGGCATTGCAAGATGTCCACTTAATTTGCTGGATGCATTCAATCAATTCTGTGCTTCATTCAGTGCACTGAAAGGATCTGGCTGGCAAGAACTACGTCCGTTATTAGCTCTCAGTTCAAATGAAGATAATACTTTTATACTGTGAATTTTCCTCTGCTATTAAACTTGAAAGTCAATGGGCTAGTGTAATAACCTTTCAAAATACAATAGCTGTGCTCCTTTTGTTGTAAGCAATCAAAACCTCATAAAACCTCTAACTTTCAGCATTCTTTATTGTGTTTTACATCACACAGGAAAAATCTACTGTTTCTGTTCCAGATGAAACACATTGCTTAAATTCTTTCCAAGAAACTGCATTATTTTTCAGGTAATAATTTCTCAAATACAAACTATATTAACGAGGTTAACAGATGTAATTTTTATTTGCAATGGATGACAGCACCTGAACTCACCAAAACCCATTCTAAATACAGATGTTCCTCATTCTCCTTTTGTTTCTTTCAACGTTACACTTCCTAATGCTGTTTGTTTGCTTTTGCTTTGCTTTTCCATCACTAGCATATCATTTATACCTTTGTAACTGTAAACCTATTCAAAAGTGTTTGATTACAGCAATTACTTAACAGGACAGAATTATAACACACACATATATAAATGTAACAGTACATTATCAACATTCATTATATAATAATGACCAATTGCATAATTAAAAGACAAACTGGGCTTCAAAAGCAATTTTCTGTGCAAAAGCAGATCCAGATAAATGTCTAAATACAGGTACTAATTTATTGACTGTACATTAGAAATGTTTCCAATAGACTCATATTCTCACAATTTCCAATAAGTTCTGCACAGACTTAGGCATGGGAGTATTCATGCATTTTGAGATGGACAAGGAAAAGCATGAAAATTTGCAGAGGGTTTTCTAAAAGTTCAGCAGAGCAGTCCAGGCAATCCCAATGACCAGTGCTCCTAACAAATAATAGTAGGGAAATGGTTACTCCAGGAATGTTAGACAAGCTGAAAAACGTGACTTGAAGTTTCATGTCTTACTCCAAATTTTAGACAGATTTTATATTGGACAGTTACTGCCTCTCTCTGCAGAAGCATAATAGAATTGACATTGAAGACAAGTTCATGATTGCCAGGATTTTTGATGTAGAAGTACTGGAGACACATACAGAACGTGAATAGCGGAGGGTAGACATTTGGCAGGAGGGCACTTTGAGACTCCCTAGTGTTGCTTTTGTCTGCTTTGGCACTCCTGCTGCTCAGTGCAGTTTCATGTACTGCAGTGTTGGAAGCAAGGTCTATGCTGGGACAAGAATCTTTTTTCTTAATACTAGGAAAAGGAGTCTACTTTGTTCTGCAGCCACAAAATAGGATTAAGAAATGTCAGATCACTTGAAATAAAATCCTAGAATCATTTGAGTTGGAAGGGACATTTAAAAATCATCTGGTCCAACCCCCTCCTGCAAGGAACAGGGACGCTTACAGCTCCATCAGGTGCTCAGAGCCCCATCCAGCCTGACCTTGGGTGTCTTCAGGGATGGGGCATCCACCACCTCTCTGGGCAACCTCTGCCACTGCCTCACCACCCGTAAAGTAAAAAACCTTTTTCCTTGCATCCAAACTAAATCTCCCCTTTTAGTTTGAAACCATTTCACTTTGTCCTATCTCACCAGACTCAGCTAAAGAGTCTGTCCCCTTTTCTTCTTACAGCTTCTCTTAATACAGTGGAGCAAGAGTGAGTTGGCATCTGCGTTTTTAAACATGAAAGATTATTTCCTTTTTCCAGAAAAATGGGATTGAAAATTATTGGGTGTGGTTCAGCTGCCTAAAGGGAAGCATGTACTGCTGTCTCGGATGCCACAAACTAAATTTCTGTTCTCTAGATGTACTCCAAAAGTTCCTGGACCTTTCTTAAGCCCTCTCATATCTTTCAGCCCTTTCCTCATGTATTAGATACTCTGTAGCATATCAGATGTCCATGGCTCCCTGTGTTCACAGAATGGACTATTATTCATGGTGGAAAAAACAACACTACCTACACAGAAATTCAATCCCATCTCTTTTGTCCATGTCCAGTTAAATATATTTAACTGAAAGAGCTAGAGCTACTAAAATCTGTTGCCTGACCTAGTATGCAAATAATCCCTGGGTTGACGAAAGACTATTGGGAGTTCTCCCAGTGTGAATAGCTGTACACAGATTTCAAAAAGAGGTCCTTGTTTTTAAACATGATCAAAAAGTAGTATGAGAAACTCAGAAAGGCTTTGTGCTACCTTTAGGGAAAGTGTTAGAAAAGTAGGTCAACCAAGCAAATCAGCCATGGGAATGAGGAAAATGTAACTGTTATCAACATAGACAAGCTTTTGAGCTTGATACAAGGTAAGACACTCAAGTCTTTGAAGTGTTTGTTATTGTTTATGGTTTACAGCTCTTAGACAGATGAAATGGTCTTTATTTTCAGCTGGCATAAATTGGATCCCTTTGATTTAATCTAGTTTACGCCATGTTTGACCTCCAGGATGTGGGAAAAGTGTGGGCATAGTAGGTTTATCTGTAAGTAGGACAGTGGTCCAGTTGGTAGCAGACAGGACTACCTGCCAGGTAGGTTGCTTCTCTTTCATCAGTTTATTTCATTGAGATGTGAGCTCCCAGGGCAGGCAAAATAGACAGCTGTGTGCTGCAGTGGAGGGCAAGAAAGCAATACAGATGTCCTGCTTGGTTTGCCTTTGGGAGTCCCTTAGAAAAAGGAGAGAGTCTTCTGCCACTGTGAGCAAGGTGATGGCAGATAGATAGGATTGCAGCTTTAGTTACTCTCCTTCCATTAGCCATATTGTTGCTAATATAATTCTCAGTAATCCACCAGAATAAACACAGGCTTTTATCTCTATGGAAGCAAAATTTAGGCTAAGATCTTCATCATTTTTGCCTAGGTTGAAGCTTGAAGCTGTGCTGCCTAATACAAACCTTCTTCTGGTTACTCAGTCTTTCTGTAAGTCCATTTTTAATTTTCTTTTTTTTTTTTTTTGGCTGAGCAACTGAAGTCTGTACCTGAGTGCTCAGCCAGAATCACTCATTTTTTTACTTCATCTTTCCACAACTGTAACATCATAGTTCTGTTCAGCTCTTGGGCCCCAAGCATAGGAAGGATATGGAGGTGTTGGAGCAGTTCCTGAGGAGGCCAAGAGAATGCTCGCACCTCTCCTATGAGCAAAGACCAAGAGAGCTGAGGGTGTTTAACCTGGAGAAGAGAAGGCTCTGGGGGCACCTCATTATGACCTTACAGTACTTCAAAGCGCCTAAAGAATAGCTGGAAAATGACTCTTTGTCAGAGAGTGTAGTGGTAGGACAAGGGTTAATGGCTTTAAACCACTAGATTGGTCAGTTGTGATTTATACACACCTTCATATCTGAAAGACCCTGATTTTTGAATAAGGAATTCACTTCTAAAATAAAGATGTGACCTAAAGGGGACATGAAGAGTCCTATTTCCTTCTGAGTGTGTCAGCGTTTTAAATGGACAGCTTATTCTGTTCAAAACAGTTAATTCAGAAGCTTTTTGCTTTCCAAGTGTACTATGGCCAGTCTGTAATCAAGAATTGCAAGAAAGCCATGATGGAAAAAAGATAAATGTGCAAATGTAAAAGTCAGTGGAAATACGCTCCTTTGTAACTGTTTCTAGGGAGACGTTGCAGGTAGAACATCTGTTTCACTTACTGTGATTGAGTGCCAGGGCTGATGGATTGGTTTAATGTTCTCCTTATTAACAACTTGCAGAGACCAGCAAACTTTGCAACCCTCTAACAGGAAAATGTTTTGAAATTTCAAGAGAATACTGGATACAGCAAAAATGTCATTTGAAATTAATGGGAAAAATCAGATTGTTGTGTTTGAGCTACAAAATCTTCAAGCTTCTACAGAAGTTAAAAAGCATCCAAGTGAAGACTAGAGGAATGTGAGGAACACTTTTCAAGTTTATCTTTTATAGATACAGAAAGCAACAGTTCAGGACAGAATCATAGAGATTATCTGATAACCTAATCCGCAGCCCAGAATGGTTGTGGATGCCCTCTCCCTGGAAGCATTCAAGGCCAGGCTGGATGGGGCTTTGAGCAACCTGGACTAGTGGGAGGTGTCCCTGCCTATAGCAGGGGTTTGAAACTGGATGATCTTAAAATCACTTCCAACTCAAATCATTCTATGATTCTATGATAAGGTAGTCAGTCAGCCATTGGAATATCTGATTATGGTGAAAATTTTCAAAATACTCTGCTGTTGTTCGGAATATTAGGAAGGATTCTAATAATATGTTTGTTTTTTTTTTCCCTCTTCTTTCTTTTCTCCCTTCCTTCCTCCAGCTATTTTGTTAGGAGTAATAGCTTTGAATGCACTTCTTTGGTATAAATTACATAGCTTTCAGCCAAATTTTGACTTCATTTGTACAATATGAACCTGCAGCCAGTTAGTACACTTTCACTCAATATTCCCTCATTGCTGGGTGGCCCTTGAATCATTTCAGCTCTTGGGTTCTCCAGTATAGTAACAATCCTTCAAAAGCTTTGCATGGGCGTTGCTTTTGTCCTGATAACTGAAGGGATGCCCCAATAGCCATCCAGCTGCTTTTTATCTTTACAATAGCAGCAGTTGCATTCTCTTCTTTGTAGTTCTTTCAATTGCAGATTTGAGTGTGCAGCTGACAAATTTTGCATGATATAAAATTTCATTGGCCATCCTTCTTTTACTGTTGATCTGCTTAGGTGTACTCTGAAGATATTTTTCAACATTAGATGTTTTCCTTCCACCATCAGTGTGTCAATCAAGCAATCAAAAAGTGAATTATATATATTGCATCAGATATCTATCTACATTTTAAGAGACAGACTATTAAGTAGCAAAGGCATGTGCTTATAGTCCAAGCACACTCCGCTTTACTGAGATAAAGTTTACCTTTCTGATAAGGGAAACAACTTGATCCTATCAGTCAACACAGACAGGCTGATTGATTGTATGGTTGCAAAGTAATACTTCTGTGCAGATAGGTAAGAGGCAGCGGGTAGCCAAACCCACGACTCCTGAAGGATACCTTATATGTGAACTCTACCAGGTTTTACTTCTTTCTATTCATTAGACAGGAATGAAAGCAATAAATAGCTACCACGGCTTTCAAAATTTTCTTAAACTTCCTAAACAAGGGACCAGAATGACACCTGAACACTATTAAAGAATTCTGAAATGAGGCTTCAAGTTATTAAAAACACCTTGTGAGAGTGAGTAAGCATGGGCACAGGAGCAAGTTTCAGTTTATGCATAAATAAACTTTTTGTTCATTGGTTTTCTTCAAGTCAACAAAATCTAAGAAAAATCAGAATGGGAGGCATTAAAAATGTTTAATCATCCCAATAAAAGTTAAGGTAATAAAACTTATCAGATCCCTCCTTTAGCTCTTTTGGAAGAATTTATGCATGTTCTGAAATTACCTACGTTTCTGTATGCAAAAAAATACAAAGAGTGACAACAAAATCTAGCCAATATTAAATTGAATCTCACCTGGGCATAAATAAACATTAAATTTCTTCCACTATGCTATCAATCACATTGATCTACAGATGTTATATTTATGCCCAGAGGAATTACTGTTGCTTCTCAGAGACTTTCCTTTATAAATCAGTCACTGGAGGGAGACTGAAGAAAATGAAGCAAGAAAGTAATCAGTGCCTTGCATTTGATTTTGGTAGAAATATGTACAATACTTATATTGATCTAGTACATATTTAAGTAAATAGATTTATCTGAAGTTTATCNATCTGCTGGAGGGTGAAAAGTGAGAAAATACAAACCAAGCAATTCCCCCCTCCAGTCTCTTCGCACACACATAAAATCTTGCATCTACAGGGCCTACTGCTCCTGTTGACTTTATGGGCATGACAAAAGACAGTAAGAAAGATCTCCTGAACTTTACTGGAGGAGTCAAAAAGCACAGAATAGGCAGACCTTCCCCTTTACAGCTTCTTTTGTCTGAGATAACTCTATCTTTGTGATCTCTTTGGCCTTCACACTTTTACTTCCCTAGCTATCCACATTTTTGTTTGGTGCACAAGATTAGTTGATCATATTTGGGCTCACCTACTCTCCTTTTCAAGACTAAGCCTATCAGTGATCTTCAGAGCCTTTTCCAACCTAGATGATTCTATAGATTCTAGATGAGTCTATAACATGACATCTAACTTTCATGTGCAAAATAAGGTTATAAAGATCATCTCTTCTCTTGCCAATTGCTTGAGTAGCCCACTAGTTTCAGGAAACTGAGCAGAAATTCTTATTCATGAAACAGACAGAATAAAAGGAAAATCATCATTCTTGTCGTCATTCTTATAATATTGTCTTATTTTTATGTCATTCAGCATTCCTTACAGTCAATATTAGACCTCTCTATTATGCAGTGAAGTTCATTCACGGTGAATTTAAAAGAAAAAAAGAGATAACAAGCAAGAGCAGGTGTCCTGGTATTCTTAGTAGAGATATTTCATATTTCTGATGCACCCATCTGTGTGGCTTTACCTCAGGTGATTAGTGAGCTTAAAAGATGTGACATTTGCAGCTTACTGATGTTACTTGCTGGCCAGCACCATATCAATCACTGCGGCCAGATGCAAATGCAGCCTGTCACCAAAAGACAGCTTTTCCCAATACAGTTCTATGTCAAGATGAAAGCTTTATGTTCCTCCTTGAGCTAATGTAGATAGTTGTGCTGCAGTCCATGGATATACACAAAAGTTGCAACAATTTAAACAGCTTCTACAGGAGACTTTCCTAGAATATCACATGAAAGATCTGGCCTGCTAAGTTTTTCATTTCAATTTAACCTTTTGTTATCCATTTTATAATGTTTTGAACTCCTTGGGAAATTGGTTAGCCTTTCTGGAAATTTTAATTGGCTCCCAGATTCCTGCATTTTTTGACAGATCTATCACCAAATTAGGACATTCAGAGTTCCAGATTTCTTCCCTCATACACTAGAAATGTTAATATCTATGGTGGGTTAACCTTGGGTGACTGCAAGCTGTCCAGCTCTCTCACTCCTCCTCAACAAGACAGGGAGGCAAATAAGATGAAAAAAAAAAAATCATGGATCAAGATAAAGATAAGGGGATTAGTTACCAATTATCAACACAGACAAAACAGACTCAACTTGGAGAAGACAAATTTAATTTTCTACCAATTAAAAACATAGAGCAGAGTAGGGAGAAACCAACATGAAATTAAAAATACTTCCCCCTTTCCCTTACCATCTTGCTTTCTTCCCAGGCTCAAGTTCACTCCCAATTCTTTTTTTCTTCCAAAATTAGTCACTGAAGTTTTGAGGCTTTATTACTTACAGTTAATTGTTATGTCTTGGTAGATACCTTTGTCCCAGAGTCATGTTAACATGTTTTCCAGGTGTTAATTTCATCCAACCAGCTCAAAACATGGGTGAAATAGATGTGTGACAAAGCCATCTATTTTCAGATTCTTACCTGAAACTACAATGCTAAAATTGCAAAACCTTGTTCATGAATGCATCCTGATGCCATGTAAATTAAGTGATCTTCCCCTGTTCCAAACTTATGGCTATGCTATGCAAATTAAGTCATGAGAACAAGAAAAGTGTTCAGAGCTCTTATATTAGAATATAGATCTGGAATAGGACGAATCAAAACCAATTCAGGAGCACTGATGTTCATCAACCATACAGCGTGGAGGACTCCAAACCTCTGTATGTTCTCTTCATACCCAGTGGACAGGTGCCAGCAGTTGGTGATCTAATCAGCCAAAAAGTATTTTCTTGGGAATATATTACTGGAGAAGGAATTTGGGGAGAATGGTCTTCTTAATTAGGAAATTCAATGTCTGACTTTATGGAGAGTGAATACTATCACTTTGTTAAACGCTAAACGCTAAAGTGGATTCTTATAAGTTTAAATGGGTATATTCTACCACAGTGTTTTATTGACCATGATGACAGTTAGTCTAATTCATTTCTGTGGGAGTCTTTACAGTAGCTTGTGGGACACCTCTCCAGAGATACATGGTGTTTGTTCATCAGTTGCATGCATTTCTCCTAGAGTTTTAAAGCTTTCTAATCTTGCAGATCTGAAATATTTATAGATGCTTGTAATCACTGAAATGCCTTTTTGGGATTCATTCGAGCTGTTGTTCAAAAATTATATAGGCATGGCTTGCTTTAGCAGCTATTTCTCAGTTTAGATGCAAAATATCCCTTCCTTTCACTGTTTGCTCACTCACTCAACCTTAGGGATAGGGAGCAGAAGAGAGATATCACAGGCATAACACTGCCAGTGTGCCTTTAAGACTGGTAATACTGAGACAGTGATTATGACAGTGATATTTTTTTAACAGTAAGAGGTGGGAAGAGGTTTTACTGTAATCCTTGAAAATGTATGTATTTATTTATTTGATTTTGGTGGTGGGAAGAGTAGGATGGGATGTTTCATTTTGCAGTGTATAAAGCATTCCTTGTCTCCTTGTAGTCAAAATGCTTATTCTTCTTTCTGCTCTGATTTTTCTGGCTCACCAGTCTAAAATGCTTTGTCAGTTAAAACACTGCAGAAGAGGATGATGGGAAAAGAGAATGTTGAAATAATTATTGATTGGCTGTTTTCACATAAAAGGCAATCTACGTAGTCTTGTATCTTAGTTTCATTTCAGTTCCAGGTGACATATCAATATACAATATATGTAATGATAATAATGATGAAGAATGATAACAGTTTTATAAAAATGAGTATTCTGATGACAATATAGATAACATCACATTGTAGTTAGAAACTTTATAGCTTACAGTCTTTTATAAAAAGGTCACTATTATTATGTCTGTGGCTCCTTTAATGGATAGTGAAACCGGGGAGTAAAGAAAATAATTTGTTCAAGGTCACTCCACAGAGCAATGGAAAAGCTATGAGCTGAAATCAGGTTTTCTGAGTCTCAAGCCAGTCCTTTAATGTATGGCAGCATTGCTTCTGGATAGCAGGCACTTAAGAGAACAAAATACCAGAACATTAAGTGAAAAGCAGCACGTTAAAGATTTTTACTTGGCACATTTTATAGTCTATTCCCTTTTATGAATTCTAGAAATTTACATTAGCTTCCAAGACACAAAGAAAGAAGAAATGATGCCATGTGACTTTCACTATTTATAAACTTTTCTGGCAGTATATTTTTCTGAATGAAATGTATTGGGATATTTTTGCAGTTTATAATGACCAGTGGTGTTACTGTGTTCAGGTGAAGTTGTAAGCAACATATGCATATATTGGCCAATGGACCTAAACACTGTCTACTTGTCTGCCTTTCTCAGAAACAGTAACACTACCTTAGGTAAAATCTTAGGTTCTCATATCCTGCTATGATCTCAGCAAGGTCATCTCTCTCTTTCACTGAGAGACTTACTTAGGTATCAACTAACACCCCAAACTATTCTTGTTAAAGAGTCAGCAGCTGCCACTCAGCAGCACTTGAGTTTCATAGAACCACAGAATGGTTGAGTTGGAAGGGACCTTAAAGCCCATCCAGTTCCAACCCCTTGCCATGGGTTGGTTGCACACCACCAGCTTGGGCTGCCCAGGGCCCCATACAACCCAGCCTTAAGCACAACCTGGGATGGGGCACCCACAGCAATCTGGGCAGCCTTTGCCAATTCCTCACCACCCTATGAGTAAAGAAAGTAAAGAGTTTCTGAAGATATTTCCCATTCTAGCTTTATGTGTAGACTTGCTAGGTATGACTGATCTAGCGTGATAACAAACAAACCAAAAATCAGAATGAAGAAAGACATCAAGAAAATCACCTATTTTTGATGGCCTCAGAAGTTAAGTAAGTGCTAATTTGTGTGCAATGTTCTTTGTCCAGAGGCAATCCCAGTTTGCCAATTATTAATATTACTTTTGATTACTTCAGCAAATCTCAAAGGGTATATGCTGAATTAATAATGAGCTGTAGGCATTAGCAGGATGTACGAAGATGTTGCTGAACAGATTGTGAGTAATCTAATAGAGTATATTTGTAGAAAAGCAGTATAAATAAGAAAAATGTTAAAATGCCCTATATTTTAATGACTTGGAGAATTTGGGGCACTTGTATTTTAAGATCATGCATTTTTCTAACATGGTGAAAAGAAGTACATTTAAAACTGCTTTAAAAAGTCCCAAGTAGCTAGATTATCTTTTTACTTTTGCATTTAAATGATCTATTGACGCTAACATTGTAAGCAAACACAGTGACTTATATTTTCCACTGGTGTCAATTTATCAATACACTGAGAAGAAAAAAGTCTTCTCAGTAACCTGTACCAGTNCAGTGAGAAGAGACCAGCCCTGTTCTCGCTGCAATCACCTTTCAGGTATTTAAAGAGAGCAATAAAGTTTCCCCTCAGCCTCCTTTTCCCCAGACTGAACATCCCCAGTTCTTTCAGTCTCTCTTCATAGGGCATATTCTCCAAGCCCTTCACCAGCTTTGTTGCCCTTTTTTGGACCTGCTGGATCTTACTACAACACATCTGACCCTCTTAACATACAGGTGCATGGATAAGAAACATATAAGCAGCCAAAGTCAGCTGCAAGGTTCTAGCTGATCTTACTCTTTTTTACAAAATTTCTCAGTGAATTTATTCCTCCTCCAATCCTATCCGTCCGTATTTTAAGGTTCTATGCCAATTTGCTAATAGTTATACCATCCTTTTTCGTGTTGCTCATCACATACAAGGGACAGTTTACTCTGTAATGAGTATAAATATAGTTCCTTTAATATAAATTAGAGTAATATGGATGCATTAGGGTTCTATTAGCAATAAATGCTTTTCATCCTTGTTAGTAGGCAGTACATTGCCCTGTTTCCAAATGAATATATATAGTATGCACAAACTGAGGAAAAAAAGCTTAGAATAGAAAATGTTTTTGTTTCGTTCCCTAAACCTTTTCAGCTCTAACAGTTTCAGGAAATGTTCACTGTCTTTTTATACAATCCTATAACCATACATAGGAGAAATAAATTAGTACAAAATTCCTTTTCAAGAATCACTGAGGGATGTGAAATATCAACAAGATGAAGGTAGAAAGCTAAAAAAGGATGTGAATATTAATCATTCAACAGCTGAAAGATAGATGTCTTTGTGGAGTCCCAACATTTCAGCTGGTATAAATCAGAGATTTGTCAGAGCTATGTTGATTTGTGTCAGCTGGGAAACCAGCTTCATGTTGCTCCTAAAACAAGAGATGAGATGTCTGTTCAGCTCTACACAGATCAGCATAGGTATTTTAAAGAACAAAGAGACAATCAAGTACCCATATCATTTGACATTCAATGGCAATTTAGAACCTAATTCCCATCACTGTCTTTGAAAAGTCTCTGTACAAAGTTTCTGTTTTACATTACCATATCTGTGTGTTCTTTAGGATTTATATGGATCCCAGAATATGCTTCCAGTTAAACATCTGTCAGATTTTCCTTGAGAAAAATAAATTATAATGACACAAGTAATAAACCACTCACAGAAAAACTCTTATTTTCCTTTTAATTTGGCCTATGAAACATGAAGAAGAGGGTTCGTGTTTTTGTTTGATGAGTGGCAGCAGATCTGGCAGTGGACCTGTAAGAACAGTGATGAGGATGAGAAACTCAACATCTTCATAATTTGATGCTACATAGAAAAGCTGCAGTGAAATGCATCATTCTTAACTGTTAACTAGTCTTTCACCTAAGTGTCAAAGTAGTATTGAAATGTTGGCCAAGAAAATATAGTACCTCCATCTTACAAAAAAAAAAAGTAAATAATGACTGCAAAAGGAACAGGTAAATAATCTGTTATTCCCATTTATTCAAATGCACAGTTGTTTTCTATTAATAACATACAGATAAACATCTGTTTGAGTCCTGATGATGTACAACTTAATTATGTTTAAGGCATATGGATAAATGTATCTCTGTAGGAAACTTTTCCCTTTAGAGATTTTCCCTGTGCCCAGGAGAATATATTTCCACCAAGCAATTGGATTGCTGGCAGACTGAGTACAGAAATTGTAAACTTTCATCCAGAAGTGATTATGGATTGGTAATAAATCCAAGGGACAGAAAACTGTTCCATAAAGAAACAAGTCTTAGTTTAGAAATTTTTGGTAGCTTTTGGTTGGCAGAGAGAACCAGACACAGTGAATGCAAAGAAAGCAAATTTGATTAAGTCTGCAGAAATTGTGTGTTAGTCAACCAGATGTGACTGGGTAACATGGAGGTAGTGACAAAGGCTGTGCTGTCAGGAAGAAGACACCCTCACACTCCCTATTTATGATTTTACTGTATTTTAAATCAATGAATCATATTATAGAAAGACTTGCCTGAAAAAATGAATTCCCATTATCTAAGAAATTTGATTTCCTTCCCTATTCATCCCCAAAGAGTGGAAAGCTAAAATGTCATCGTCTAATAATTTATTTTCAGACTTTATGCTATCCGTAAACTAATGTCAAAGCTTCAGTGATATGAAAACTTTTCATTTGTACAGTATTTCTTGATATTGCCCAGAAATATTGACCACTACAGATATATATGGCATAGATCCATTGTAATAACCAGTTGTAGAGTCCTTTTAATATGATGATTGCTATTAACTGAAGACTCTCCATTTAATCTAGTAATAAAAATCCTAACATTCCCTAGATATTGTTACTGAATTCTCCCTCTAAATTTTGTAATTGGCTTTGTTTTCTTTCATAGCTCCATTCAACTTGTGGTTCACTTTTACCAAATGTAAAATTGTGATATTCTTTTCAGGCACAGATCAATACTTAATGGTTTTTTAAATATCCACCACAGAACTTGGTTTGACACAGCTGTTTAAGTAAATTTTGAAAATCTTAATAATATTTTGCTGATGTACATTTGCTCTTTTTAAACTAGTTCATTTCCCTTTCCCTTCCTTCTAGTGCTAAAGACTGAAAAGCTCCGGGGATTTACATGAATTTCCTATTAATGCACATTGTATGAATGTAAAATATTTTTTTTACTGTCTAAAGGTAAATAAATTTGTTGTGTAGAACGAATAAAAGTTATGAAGTGACCAGATGGAGCTTTCTACCAGTCAAAAAAGTAATCAGTATTTTGCTTAGCAACTGAGCTTCAGTTATGCTAGTTAATCTTGGAGGTGGAAACAGCAGTGGAAGATCTGATGCTTGACTAGAATTGATTGACTCCATAAAATGTCCTTGAAAAAAAAAGGAGAGAAATAACCTGACCTTTTGAAGCTGTCACACAAATAAGTATGCTGAAAATGGTTTTATCATCTTAAAGGTGTTTGATTGATCACTTATATATATGTTGTCAGCAAGATGTTTCAATTTTCTAATGGGTTTGATATTCTTATTTCCAAAAGAAATGATTGTTGTGGCGGGAATAATAAGATTGTTGCTACTTCAGGTGAAGAAATGGCATAATTTCCATAATAATGTGTGAACACACCAAGCTGCTAACTAACCCCTCTTCCTAGCTGATTTTTTTCTATAAATGTGCTGTGATTTTGAGAACAAATCTGAGGTAGGAATCATCAGACCAAATATAAACTGATGGAGCTGTTCATTCTTCTACAATTAGTGGTAACAAAGGGATGCTTTCAGAGAACAGTTTATTTCATCGCTAAAAGATGTTTAACATAGGATGAATCACTTGTCCAATTATCTTCATTATTTATAGATGGAGAAGAGGAATGGAATTAATCTGATGAAAGGAGTATATCTACTTTGATGCTTCTACAATGATTTACTCCAACCTGAATCAGTCTAGAGGAATCTATGCATAAGGTCTGTTTCCTTCTACTGACTTTATGAACTTTGACTCTATAGCTCAGCAGTCAACAGCTCAGAATGGGTGAGATTTGCATGTAGTCAACGTGATTGCTATTTTCATCGAATGGAGTTAGATCTTCTAATAAAAATAGGTAATGACAAACTCTACTAGAGTCTTTAGAGCTCATATCAGAACAACTAGCAGCTATGAAAAAAATGAAAATATTATATTGAATCATCTTTTAAATAAATTCCCCAATATTTGAAGAAAGAAAACAGTGAAGACAACCTTTATGTATGATGATATGGTAAAATGTTTCATTTTCACATTTCCTAGTATTTTCATGGAAAACATATATATTAAAAATTCCTGCAAGTACTTGAGTTATGAGAGCTCAGAAAGCTTCCAGTGACATTGATGGCTTCTTTTACAGACAAGAAAAGAATAACGTGGTAGAGAAAAAGTTCAATCAAAGTTAATGGAACCATTCAGTTTTAAATACACAGTATCTCTGACAGCTTGGATCATTACTGAACCCCTGAAAAGAGTTGAAAGAAGATATTATTGGAAACAGTGAAGAAGTATAGCACTAATCTGAAATTTGTCAAAATCAGATTCAGCACCATACTATAAAGATTTTTTTCTGAAAAATGATATGTTACAGTTTCAGCTTTGGGAATTTTTTGTGACGAGCACATATTATCCATATGCTTTGCAAGTGATTATTGAAAGAGACCTTGGTCCTATGTGACCAGACCTCTGATCTTTTGTGCAAAATAATCCCTATTTTCTTATAAAGAGGATGACTGCTTAGATGCCTCTCCACTGTATTTCATTTGTCATCTTTTTGGATGAGAATCCTAAACAGATTTAAGACTCTTCCTTACTGCCTGGCGTAGCTTACTTTCTGCCCAACTTATTCATTTCCATACTGTTTTCTTCTGTGCGTTGGTTAAGAAATAGGAGGACCTGTTTTAAAATGAGAACTCAAGGAAACAGTAAAGCCTTAAGACACATAGCAGCACCAGAATCTCATTTTTGTTTAAACTTTAAATGACTTACCTTTATCACACCAGATCTTAGAGTTCTATGAGGCAGCAAAAACAGACTTTCAAAATCCCTGGCTAACTTTCATGGCTCTGAACAACATTTTTCTCTCTAATGTGTGTTGTTCAAACCTTAAGCCAGGTAGCTGATACTAAAGTCAAAGTATGGTTTGTTTTGAGAGTTTACCTGACCTCCTCATATATGTAATGGTTCTCTTCCCTGGATAGCCAGAAGGTAGTATTAAAATCTGAGGTAATATCTTCCGATCCTTTCCACTCATGTTCTAATGTTTTTGATACCTGACAGTATTTTATGATGAATATAAAAGTCTGGTAGCACTTGAACTCTCTAGAAATGCCTGAAGACAGAAGGAAAGTCAGACATAGTGGCTTCTACTGACTTTATGCTGAATATCCAGTAGTTAAAAAATATTGCCTTTTTAATTTTTAAGGTCTGATTCCTATGCATTTGATTTAAAGAGACTATATGATAGCAAATTCATCTTCAACTGCACCTTCTGGGAAGCAGCTCATAATCTTTGAGTAGTTAAGTGTGATGAAAGCCAATTTAACAGTAAATACAGGTGTCTCTTTAGGGGATTCATTGTATGTCTGTGTTTGATGTTATCCACAAACAAGTTTATCATGCAGTAGTCTCCTTTGGTCTGATTTTTATCCTGTTCTTATAAACTTTGAACCAGGACCTCCACAAATGATAGAAAATCTGCTTGTCAGCAGTAAAATCCTGTTAGGGCTGAATTATAGCTTCCCCATTTCTGATCCAAGAAAAAAAAATCATATTTTTTCCATCCCTTGCTGAAACAGCATGCCAGGTGGCAACCACCATTTCAGAGACATATGCTTGAAAGGCAAAATGTCTATCCAGTCATCCTGGGACAATTGCCTTCAAAATTGTGATTCCAATGACAACTATATTGGATTTGAAGCTGTATAGCAAAATAAAACCCGTGGTCTCAGAGGCTTTTAAGAACCATTTGACTTAATGATAACATCACTCGGTGCTGGCAAATACTTTTTCTGCTATTTTTTTCCTAATCAAAGTGTACCCAAAGTAGATGAGGCATTGTTTCCTTTATTTAAAGATGCAATTGGTAGCAAAGTAAGTAAGGACGCAGACATCTGGACCAGTTCTGAGCCAAAATTCTTGATGTCTTTTCTAACATGCTGCTTATCCTTCATATCTGCTGGAGGGTGAAAAGTGAGAAAATACAAACCAAGCAATTCCCCCCTCCAGTCTCTTCGCACACACATAAAATCTTGCATCTACAGGGCCTACTTCTCCTGTTGACTTTATGGGCATGACAAAAGACAGTAAGAAAGATCTCCTGAACTTTACTGGAGGAGTCAAAAAGCACAGAATAGGCAGACCTTCCCCTTTACAGCTTCTTTTGTCTGAGATAACTCTATCTTTGTGATCTCTTTGGCCTTCACACTTTTACTTCCCTAGCTATCCACATTTTTGTTTGGTGCACAAGATTAGTTGATCATATTTGGGCTCACCTACTCTCCTTTTCAAGACTAAGCCTATCAGTGATCTTCAGAGCCTTTTCCAACCTAGATGATTCTATAGATTCTAGATGAGTCTATAACATGACATCTAACTTTCACGTGCAAAATAAGGTTATAAAGATCATCTCTTCTCTTGCCAATTGCTTGAGTAGCCCACAAGTTTCAGGAAACTGAGCAGAAATTCTTATTCATGAAACAGACAGAATAAAAGGAAAAATCATCATTCTTGTCATCATTCTTATAATATTGTCTTATTTTTATGTCATTCAGCATTCCTTACAGTCAACATTAGACCTCTCTATTATGCAGTGAAGTTCATTCACGGTGAATTTAAAAGAAAAAAAGAGATAACAAGCAAGAGCAGGTGTCCTGGTATTCTTAGTAGAGATATTTCATATTTCTGATGCACCCATCTGTGTGGCTTTACCTCAGGTGATTAGTGAGCTTAAAAGATGTGACATTTGCAGCTTACTGATGTTACTTGCTGGCCAGCACCATATCAATCACTGCGGCCAGATGCAAATGCAGCCTGTCACCAAAAGACAGCTTTTCCCAAGACAGTTCTATGTCAAGATGAAAGCTTTATGTTCCTCCTTGAGCTAATGAAGATAGTTGTGCTGCAGTCCATGGATATACACAAAAGTTGCAACAATTTAAACAGCTTCTACAGGAGACTTTCCTAGAATATCACATGAAAGATCTGGCCTGCTAAGTTTTTCATTTCAATTTAACCTTTTGTTATCCATTTTATAATGTTTTGAACTCCTTGGGAAATTGGTTAGCCTTTCTGGAAATTTTAATTGGCTCCCAGATTCCTGCATTTTTTGACAGATCTATCACCAAATTAGGACATTCAGAGTTCCAGATTTCTTCCCTCATACACTAGAAATGTTAATATCTATGGTGGGTTAACCTTGGGTGACTGCAAGCTGTCCAGCTCTCTCACTCCTCCTCAACAAGACAGGGAGGCAAATAAGATGAAAAAAAAAAAATCATGGATCAAGATAAAGATAAGGGGATTAGTTACCAATTATCAACACAGACAAAACAGACTCAACTTGGAGAAGACAAATTTAATTTACTACCAATTAAAAACATAGAGCAGAGTAGGGAGAAACCAACATGAAATTAAAAATACTTCCCCCTTTCCCTTACCATCTTGCTTTCTTCCCAGGCTCAAGTTCACTCCCAATTCTTTTTTTCTTCCAAAATTAGTCACTGAAGTTTTGAGGCTTTATTACTTACAGTTAATTGTTATGTCTTGGTAGATACCTTTGTCCCAGAGTCATGTTAACATGTTTTCCAGGTGTTAATTTCATCCAACCAGCTCAAAACATGGGTGAAATAGATGTGTGACAAAGCCATCTATTTTCAGATTCTTACCTGAAACTACAATGCTAAAATTGCAAAACCTTGTTCATGAATGCATCCTGATGCCATGTAAATTAAGTGATCTTCCCCTGTTCCAAACTTATGGCTATGCTATGCAAATTAAGTCATGAGAACAAGAAAAGTGTTCAGAGCTCTTATATTAGAATATAGATCTGGAATAGGACGAATCAAAACCAATTCAGGAGCACTGATGTTCATCAACCATACAGCGTGGAGGACTCCAAACCTCTGTATGTTCTCTTCATACCCAGTGGACAGGTGCCAGCAGTTGGTGATCTAATCAGCCAAAAAGTATTTTCTTGGGAATATATTACTGGAGAAGGAATCTGGGGAGAATGGTCTTCTTAATTAGGAAATTCAATGTCTGACTTTATGGAGAGTGAATACTATCACTTTGTTAAACGCTAAACGCTAAAGTGGATTCTTATAAGTTTAAATGGGTATATTCTACCACAGTGTTTTATTGACCATGATGACAGTTAGTCTAATTCATTTCTGTGGGAGTCTTTACAGTAGCTTGTGGGACACCTCTCCAGAGATACATGGTGTTTGTTCATCAGTTGCATGCATTTCTCCTAGAGTTTTAAAGCTTTCTAATCTTGCAGATCTGAAATATTTATAGATGCTTGTAATCACTGAAATGCCTTTTTGGGATTCATTCGAGCTGTTGTTCAAAAATTATATAGGCATGGCTTGCTTTAGCAGCTATTTCTCAGTTTAGATGCAAAATATCCCTTCCTTTCACTGTTTGCTCACTCACTCAACCTTAGGGATAGGGAGCAGAAGAGAGATATCACAGGCATAACACTGCCAGTGTGCCTTTAAGACTGGTAATACTGAGACAGTGATTATGACAGTGATATTTTTTTAACAGTAAGAGGTGGGAAGAGGTTTTACTGTAATCCTTGAAAATGTATGTATTTATTTATTTGATTTTGGTGGTGGGAAGAGTAGGATGGGATGTTTCATTTTGCAGTGTATAAAGCATTCCTTGTCTCCTTGTAGTCAAAATGCTTATTCTTCTTTCTGCTCTGATTTTTCTGGCTCACCAGTCTAAAATGCTTTGTCAGTTAAAACACTGCAGAAGAGGATGATGGGAAAAGAGAATGTTGAAATAATTATTGATTGGCTGTTTTCACATAAAAGGCAATCTACGTAGTCTTGTATCTTAGTTTCATTTCAGTTCCAGGTGACATATCAATATACAATATATGTAATGATAATAATGATGAAGAATGATAACAGTTTTATAAAAATGAGTATTCTGATGACAATATAGATAACATCACATTGTAGTTAGAAACTTTATAGCTTACAGTCTTTTATAAAAAGGTCACTATTATTATGTCTGTGGCTCCTTTAATGGATAGTGAAACCGGGGAGTAAAGAAAATAATTTGTTCAAGGTCACTCCACAGAGCAATGGAAAAGCTATGAGCTGAAATCAGGTTTTCTGAGTCTCAAGCCAGTCCTTTAATGTATGGCAGCAATGCTTCTGGATAGCAGGCACTTAAGAGAACAAAATACCAGAACATTAAGTGAAAAGCAGCACGTTAAAGATTTTTACTTGGCACATTTTATAGTCTATTCCCTTTTATGAATTCTAGAAATTTACATTAGCTTCCAAGACACAAAGAAAGAAGAAATGATGCCATGTGACTTTCACTATTTATAAACTTTTCTGGCAGTATATTTTTCTGAATGAAATGTATTGGGATATTTTTGCAGTTTATAATGACCAGTGGTGTTACTGTGTTCAGGTGAAGTTGTAAGCAACATATGCATATATTGGCCAATGGACCTAAACACTGTCTACTTGTCTGCCTTTCTCAGAAACAGTAACACTACCTAAGGTAAAATCTTAGGTTCTCATATCCTGCTATGATCTCAGCAAGGTCATCTCTCTCTTTCACTGAGAGACTTACTTAGGTATCAACTAACACCCCAAACTATTCTTGTTAAAGAGTCAGCAGCTGCCACTCAGCAGCACTTGAGTTTCATAGAACCACAGAATGGTTGAGTTGGAAGGGACCTTAAAGCCCATCCAGTTCCAACCCCTTGCCATGGGTTGGTTGCACACCACCAGCTTGGGCTGCCCAGGGCCCCATACAACCCAGCCTTAAGCACAACCGGGGATGGGGCACCCACAGCAATCTGGGCAGCCTATGCCAATTCCTCACCACCCTATGAGTAAAGAAAGTAAAGAGTTTCTGAAGATATTTCCCATTCTAGCTTTATGTGTAGACTTGCTAGGTATGACTGATCTAGCGTGATAACAAACAAACCAAAAATCAGAATGAAGAAAGACATCAAGAAAATCACCTATTTTTGATGGCCTCAGAAGTTAAGTAAGTGCTAATTTGTGTGCAATGTTCTTTGTCCAGAGGCAATCCCAGTTTGCCAATTATTAATATTACTTTTGATTACTTCAGCAAATCTCAAAGGGTATATGCTGAATGAATAATGAGCTGTAGGCATTAGCAGGATGTACGAAGATGTTGCTGAACAGATTGTGAGTAATCTAATAGAGTATATTTGTAGAAAAGCAGTATAAATAAGAAAAATGTTAAAATGCCCTATATTTTAATGACTTGGAGAATTTGGGGCACTTGTATTTTAAGATCATGCATTTTTCTAACATGGTGAAAAGAAGTACATTTAAAACTGCTTTAAAAAGTCCCAAGTAGCTAGATTATCTTTTTACTTTTGCATTTAAATGATCTATTGACGCTAACATTGTAAGCAAACACAGTGACTTATATTTTCCACTGGTGTCAATTTATCAATACACTGAGAAGAAAAAAGTCTTCTCAGTAACCTGTACCAGTTTATTGCATTGTTTCCTGTGGGACAGTGGATCACTCCTATAGAGAAGGATGGCAGTTCTCCACCACAGGAAATGTGCGAGGTTAAACTGCAAGAATAATTGAACTGAGTAATCAAATAGTTTAAAATGGGTTGAATGAAGGTGAAAAGCTTGAATGTGTGTGTCATGTGTGACACAAAATAAAACTTTCAGCTAAAGGTGACAAAATAAGATAGTATGTAAAAAAGCAACTCTCTTGATTGCAAGGACCTTAATTTAAACAAGATAAAAAAATAAAAATAGAGACAACAAAAAAAGTCTGTTTATTACTCACCTTAAGAATTCAACAACTAACCATTTTCTTATGCTGTGAGAGTCCTGGATTCAATTCCCAGTTATATATGGCAGAGCTCCTCCTAGTTGAAATGGCAGAATTTTATGGTTAAGTCTTCTGATTGTCTTTTATTCTTGTTTTACTCCATTTAAATAAATACTGAAGGGGATCAGAGCATGGATTTGTTACCTACTCTGTCCCAAGCATAACATCACAGTGTTTTTATAAAAATATTTTATATAATTGCAGCAGAACAAGGTGAAGCAAATAACATGAAATGGTGATAGAACTTCAACCTAACAGTGTTCTGAAAACAAATCTCTATCAGGCAGAGGCTCCATTTTTATGCTGGATACAAATGCTGTAGGTCAAGACCTGCTGCTTCCATGTCAGAATACCTTCTGATACGTGAACTGGTAACTACTTTGAACAGAAGCAATAGGAGCTTAACTCATTTCTGATGGATGGATAAATGAAACTTGCATCTTTCCTTGGTTCTTGACCACCAACACTCTGTAGCAAAGATATCTCTGCCTGACTTTTACTTCTGCAGAATCAAAGAAAAACACAACTGAAGATTTTTGATGAATTGATGTGCAGTTCATTAAGCTTCAAGATAACAAAGCTGATTTTTGGGGGTAAATTTATAAATAATAATAACAATAGTAATAAGAATAATATTAATAGTAGTAGGAGGACTGACACTACCACCAATATATGCAGTTTTACTGGGACACAAATGAAGATCTTCACAGTACTTAAAGTAGCAGGAGAAAATAAAGAAGTACTCCAAAGAGTGATGAACAAATTGAATTCTTTACATTTAGATATTCTTAAACTTGTAATATTTGTTCTAGGGCATATTTAATATTTGGAAATGTATAAAACAAATGGGATTTATCAATGAAGGATTAAGAAAACTTCTTTTGTCATAGAACACATTTTTAAAAGTTCTTTTACCTTTTGAGATTTTGTTGTCCCTTTTGTCATCCTCTCTTAGACTGTACAGGTCTGACAGGCTTTATTTAAATCATGTTCATGTTAATAATACACAAAGAAAATGGCCCGTGACAAATTTATGCTAAAACATCTGATTCTGACAGCACTTTTTCTCTAGAACAGCCCCCAAAATAGAAGGTTTTATATGAAAAGTAAAAAGTGAAGGTGGAAATGGAATATTTTTGAGTTATTTTCAGTTAGCCAAAAACAAAAACAAAAACAAAAAAGCAAAGAAAAAAAAATTGAAGTAGCCCTTCTGCAGTTTGAAGAAAGATTTCTGGGGAAAAAGACATTTATATAAGATAAGATTTTCCAGCTTATAGAAAGTAGCATAATTTTATTTAATTCATTGGCATCTTCTTGTTCAATTTAGGATAGCTTTAGGTTCTTCATTTCACCAATACATATCTAATTAAATTAAAAATTTAGGCAGGAAGAAAGGTAGGAATTCTTTACATGCTAAATTTGCTATTATATCAGCTAATGCAGAGGTACAGAGCACCTATCAAGGACTGGGATATGAGTTGAGTTAATATTTTTTAAGGTGAAGAGACTGTTTTCTCACTGCTCAACATCTCTTAAGTTCCAACACTTAAAATACAACAGCAGAATAAAGGTTTGGTATATGTGTGGATCGTGAGTCGTCTGTCATGCTGAAACAACACTTCTTCAAAAATGTGTAAAATATGTTGGTGATCAGATATAGAGGAAATAATTTAAAAGCTATTAAAAATAGTATAAGGAGTTTTGAGATCAGAATATTGCTAGAAAATGAACTCATAAATTTATGCATACAACTTACAGTAGAAATAGAAAAGAGCGTTTCCTCTAACCATTAAATCTATTCTAATGTCACAGAAATGGATGTATGAATAACTGGATCATTGAGAATCCAAAATATTCCATTATAATATGACTGCCATGCACTGAATACAATATACTTATTTCAACCTAACAGTTATACTGTACAAGTAAATTATATGGTACATTATAATAAAGCAAAAGTAATAAATCCAGGCCTGCAATTATTATGGTCAGTATTATTTGTCATTCTCTGTGGCCATTCTCCAAAGACTGTGAGATTCTCATTGCCTCTTCTACACATAAATCAAAATCTATGTTTTTTGCAGAGTTTTATATTTTGATTCTTCAAATAAGTCAATGTAGTGTTTGTGTTATAAATCAAATAAAGCATTTATAGTTCATGCTCTTCCGCTTGGAAATGGCTTAAATTTTTATGGAGCAGACCAGTGTTTCAGCATCAGTTTGGTTGGGGTGGTTAGCCTTGCAAAGCACAGGACTCTTTCTGCAAGTGAACCTTAAGCCTTGAATCTTATTTTCCAGAAGCGTCATATCCAAAACTGTGACTGTCATGCATAAGCATATGCAAGAGATTTTAAAATCAGTTGAAGAATATAACAGTTTGAAGAAAGACAGATTCCTACTCGTACATCATCTACTGGGCTCCTGGAAAGCTTATCCTTGGTAAGTAAATTCCAAGATCACCTGCATGATTCTTACATTGTCTGTGTTCTCTTACGTGTAAAGGCAGATTTAAGGATTTTCAGAAGAACTTTCAGAAGTGCCTAGCTTCCAAATAAATTGCTCTGCATATTTAAATACCTCAGTTTCTTCAGGTATTTTCAAAAGCCCTGGTCTTTGTGCCCATTGCGTACAATCCCCTTGAATATAATAGCTAAGAACCTTGCTGTAGTTAATGGAATTTATCCCTGTGAGACAAGAAAATACTCTCAGAGCTTTGACAGTCTGAGAATGGAGTATTTAGAGAACTTCCCTGTGTCACACAGAGTCTGAGAGAAAGCCAAGAAGTGAACTAATGCTTCTCAAGTTCAATCTACTTTTTTGGCTGGTACCTGGAATGGTCCAGAGCGGGAGCGAATAGGATGATGGTTTAAAACCACTTTGTCTCATTTTCATTATTGACTGACTCCTTCCCTAATTGTATCACTCCTTGTGCTAATATGTAACAGATTGTCTTGAACAGGACATGGTCCACTAGAATCTCACTTCGCTGCAGCTTCATTACTTGGAAATTGTAATTGTAATGCTTCATTTATCTTTGATGTTACTTCATAAGTGACAATTCTGAGACTTTATGGAGACTACCCAAATGTTCCTGCAGTGCCTGAAGTGTCACTTAGTACTGATGCACTAAACAGACTTGCTGCTGGTGCATTTTTTCACAGTGCTCTACAGTGAGAGTTGAAGACTAAGTAAATCATTGACCCTCTGGACTGGGGTTCAGGCAATCTGAGAGTCACTGTGGGAAAAAAGTTCAGGTGTGACGAGATGTGATTAAGAAAATTTAACAAATTGAAAAGAAATAGAATGATTTTTTTTTCTTTGGAATATCTCAAGGTCATGGCTTTTCTTTCTTAGAACTATACTTTTGTATTTTCAGAAACAGTCATAGAATTGCAGAATGGCTTTGATTGGAAAGGAGTTCACAGATCATCTAGTTCCAAACCCCAGCTGCGGGCAGGGTTGCCAACTGCCCGCAGGGCAGGTTGCCCAGGGGCATGCAGGGAAAGATAATCACCATGGTGGGAAAACTTAAATTAAAAAACAAGTGGAAGTGTTCTCATTGTCATCTTTGGAATTAGAAGTTCAGTAGTCAAATTTAATTTGAGAAAGTGTAGATTTTTGAAAAGCGTTTGACTTCTCCACGTTAAAAACATTTTAAAGCTCTTATGTGTCTTTTATGATTATTTTGATGACTCTTGTGAACTTAAGCACACACAGTAGTATCATCAACACCTCGACACCTGTTCCAATAATTATTAGTTGAAGGAAGAGGATTATATCTGACTTAGCAGCTCATTTCTGCTGTGTCTCCGTCATCTGATATTATGTTTGGGTTTGTGACATCTCACTTACAGGAATGGAATTAGGGATAATTATAACGTCAGGTGAGGGAAGTGTAGCAGGAGTAGGTGAGATGTTCAAAAGTGAATCTCATGTTTGTGTAGAAATGTTAGTGAGCACAAATTTAGAGATTAGGGAAAAAAAAAGTTATGAAAAGGTATAAAATATTATATGGCTGAAAATTTCCCAATGGATGGTTTTCCAAGTTTTTTGGGAAGCATCTGGGACTGAGGATCTGAATGCAGTTGCATCTGAGTTGGCAAAATACAGTAAAGAAAAAATTAGAAGTCAGCACAAAAGTCTGGATTAGTATTTCTCTCTTTATCTTGCCTTAACATTCATATATGACCTCCATCACAATAAAGCCTAGGAGCTTGGGCAAACCTACAGCAACGCAGACTGCTACAGTTCTTCTGTGAAGCTTCATTGATTTATAGTTCTTATTATATGACCTTACTAACATCTTTGAAATTACGTTTGATGCTTAACACAAATTCAGAAAATGGCTTTGAAAGTCATGACTGATTATGCTACATTTCCTTCTTATAAAGAAAGTGGATATTTCTCACTCAAACTTTCAATCCCCTATGATATTGTAAGTGTAACAGGTATTATCAGAATCAGAATCAAACCCACAGGATCAAGAACTGGAAAAGAGTAATTATGTTTGAATCAGAGTAGAGAAAAAAAAAAAAAAAAAAAAAAAGACACAATCTTAAAAGAATGACAGATTTCATTGCAATGGGATAAAATGTTTCCTTTTTGGAGAGAAGTGCTTTAGTGTTACCTTTGTGTTGTGTTCTATGGATGTGAACGTGTGAGACAGTTTATGGCATGTGGGCAGCAAAAGTAGGTAACACTGAATTTTCTTGGTCAGAAGATGAAAGAGTGCAGGTGAAGGGAGAATATTTGGGGTAGAATGTAGGGCTGAGGTGAGGTGAGAGAGGGGTGGTTTTAGCCTCTTTATTCCTGTTGCTGTGGATGAATAGGAAGAGTTCACAGAATTACCAATAATTTTGAAAGATTCCATTTTAGTTCTCCTAGTAACAGTCATTACCACAAGTGATTGTCTGGAGTGACAGGAGTGGGTATCGCACCTTTCACAGAGCTGGTGTAGGCAAAGGGTGAAGGAGATCATGGCCATTGTTGTTTCTGATGGTTTGTGGTAAGATGAAGCCACCTCCTTTGTCAAAAGATCCATTCAAAGATTATGGATATAAAATAGAATTAATCCTTTCAGTCAGGAAATCTACTGATTTATTCTCTTGAAGTGAAACAGAAGAAATTATTCTGGATTAAATTCTCAAATACTCATGACAACTTCTACAGAATGATATCAGTATTTGAAGACTTTAAACATTTAATAATGTTCTGCAGTGTTCTTCATTCATTGCTTGGTCCTTGGACTATGTCTACAACAGGGCCATGCTGACCTCTTACAGTCATCCATAACAGGTCAGCCCTTAGCATGCCACTGATGTGATCTTTGTAGGTTTTGTATTTGTTGGTTTAGCCCAACAATCAGCACATCTCAGAGGCTAGTACAAGAAAATGTTCCCGCCAGGCAATTTTTCCATAGCTACCCTGTTTTAGGAAAATAAGAAACTTCAGCTGTTTGGAAATAAATAGTGTTGTACCAGTCAGTCTCAGGGAGGAGAATGTGTTCTAATCTATTTCCAATCAGGCTCTCTGTCAGGTGCATAATTTAAGTCCCTTCTCCATCCTTTCTCAGAGCTGGATAGATTGGGCTGGATTTTAGCCACATCAACATGGCTCTATTGCACTCATAACTCCTATTTAGAGGCACGACTTATTAAGTAGGACTTGGTACTGTGCTGACATATTTACTCAGCTTCTGACTGGTTTCTAATACAGACATATAGCCTTGGAACTCTCTACAGGTAAATTTCTTGGTATAAGCAAAAAAGTACTGACTAAAAATAATTTGTGATTTTGGATTGTAAACTCAAGATGCCAGGAAATTTGCTGTTTAACTGAAAAAGCAAGTAGAAGTAGAAATGTCAATACCATTTTGTTATTCTGCTAAAATCCATAGGAAAAAAAATATAAATATGATCACTTCTAGTTTTGTTTTGCTAACACATTTCAGAATCTCAGTCATGCTGTCATCTGGATTGTTGTTTTCACTCGAAGTTCTGCTGTCACTATGTTTTGTTTTGTTTTGTTTTGTTTTGTTTCTCAGTTGCTTGCTTGCTGTTTTCCTGATGAAATGAGCAGGTTAGGATATAACAAACATTATAAAACTATAAAATATTAGGAATTTTTTTTTTCTCTGAAAGAATGGTCAGGCCCTGAAATGGGCTGCCCAGGGAGACAGTGGAGTCAGTGTCTGTGGAGGTGTCCAAGAAATGTTCAGGTGTTGTACTGAGGGATGTGGTTTAGTGGGGAAAAGTTGGTGGCATGTGGACGGTTGAACTAGATGATCTTGGAGGACTCTTCCAACCTTAGTAATTCTATGATTCTTATGGCAGGGAAATATCTATGTTTTTTAAAAATTAAACATTGTATGATGTAACACTGTAAGCTGTCCATTGAGTTTCACCAGAGCTGAGATTCTATTTCAAATAAATCTGAACATCCTCATTTTTATATGTGTCTTCCAGGCCTCATGATAGACTTCTAAAATCCTGATTCTTAAAATTTGTAAGTATGGTCATTTAATAAATTGTTATTCTTTCTCCTTCACAAAGTTTGAGAATTTGGTTAAGAGCAAGAGAATAAAGAACATTTAAGGAAGATAAAAGTCTGAAGAACTGTATTTCCAAGTATGAACATATATGACTCTGTTCACTGTTTGGTGCATTTAAAATTTGAAACTTGTTGTTTATGACAGAAATCAGAAAATTGCTGTTGTGCCTTTAGTTGAAATAAATGCTTTATCAAAATAAAAAATCAAACAATCATAGAATCATAGAATCATCGAATCACAAGGTTGGAAATGACCTACAAGATCATCTAGTCCAACCATCCTCCCATTACCATTGCTACCACAAGCTACTAAACCAGATCTCGTAGCTCCTCATCCAGACACCTCCTGAACACTGCTAGGGACCGTGACTCCACCACCTCCCTGGGCAGCCATTCCAGTGCCTGACCACTCAATGAGAGAAAAAGTTCTTCCTTATGTCTAACCTAAACCTCCTCTGGTACAACTTGTGGCCATTTCCTTGGGTCCTGTTTGTTGCCTGGGAAATGCTATTCTGTTTCCAAGTAAAAACAATAACAGAATGGCAATATTCTCTGAAAATGGATAAAAAGTTTAAACAAGTCTCTAATGATTTAATAAAATAGGGATTATTTTGAATAGTTTTAGCAATAGCCCGATTTCAGTGATGTTATTTTTCTTGAGCTAAGGGGTTTAATAATAAATTTGCTTTTAAGTATGTATCCCTGTAATACTGATGTGACATAAGCTTTGTGCAGGATTTGCAAGGCCTCAGAAATGCCCTGTGTTTCAAGGTAAGATTTAGCACTTCAACCAATTTCATTCCAACTATTAGGATTACAGAAACATTGTTCTTCCAGATCCATAGCCAAAAAGATTATTGTGCAGGTCATGTTAAATCAACAGAATTAGTGCATGTGATCACAAAAACAGAGAGAGAGGAAGGAAGAGCCGTTGCAGTTGCAAGTGAAAAATCACTGTCTTCACACTAAAATTCCACTGATACCCAGTGGACAGTTGTTTCCATTTTTTTTTAATGAGTGCTTTTTAAAACTCTAAGGATCTTTTGCATTTGTCTTGATATATGTTGGTTTTATATCAATCGAACATAACTGATACCACAGATTGCCTCTAAGTGTTTTCATCTAGATGAGTAGATGAAATCCTCAGATTATTCAGTTTCTCATACACAGATGTCAAGCGCCATATGCCATGCCCTGGGGACAACCTGCCTGTCCCCCAGCTGGTTTTTCAGACGAACAACTCCTGTAAATGTTCTGTTATCTCTGTAGGTCCTATACGGATATTTCAGAATACAAGGCATCTAAAACAGCCCAAAACATTTATGTTTATGCAACTGAGTCCTTCTCTCACATTTTATCAGATTGATCCAATGGTAGGCAGTTGCAGTTGGTCCCATGATAAGCATCAATTAAGGAACTTATTGTAATTAGGCACTATGTTAATAGACTTATCTAGCCCAATGTGAGGATTTTTTTTTTTTAAATTAAACTTTTCTGAAGGAAAATAAAGGAGGGAGAATGTTGACTTTTAGACAATTTTTGATCAGTTTAAGAAATTATATATTTTTTCATTCAGAGAGAGTATACTAGTAAAGGTGGCACCAAGTCTTTGCTATATTCTATGCGAGAAACAAAAGAGAAATAAAAGGAAAATTAAGAGGAGATCAAAAGTTGCTTTTGGATGAATGTGCAAGGCATGAATGACAGTGGTACAATTGGACAAATCTTTAGTGCTGTAGCCAGGTTACATAGGCAAAAGGCTGCCCGGCAGAGTTAGAAATCTCTGCCTTATCACACTTTGAGGTATCCAGAATACATCTGTGTAAAAAGTTTTTCTGTGAGAAAAACTCATGTAGGGAAAGCAACAATTTATGCAACTCTCTCTCATTTAAACATAAACCAGAAAATCTATGTGGTTGAGGAATGGCTCACTGCCAAGGAAATATCAACAATAAAAGGGAGAGAACAAAATCAGCATTATATACCTGCTTTGCATTTTTACTGCTAACACAATTGTTGACATTGTAAATTGACTCTTAACATCATAAATGACTTCCCTCACATTGTAAAGTAAATCCCGTAGACTTTTATTGGTATCATAAATGGCTTCTTAACATGTAAATGGCCTCCCTCGCATGGCAATGTAAATCCCATAGGTTTTTATTGACAAAATAAGTCATATAGTGTATTACATTTTGATATCATTTGTTGGTTTTCATTTAAAAACTAAATAAAAGTTTGAGGAAATAAAACACAGTGATTTGCACATTTCCGATTGTGCCCACCCTTGTTTTTCTGCTCCTTTGATGAATGTGTAATGTTAAAAAGGCCTGATAGTCTTATGTTTAACTCCGCTTTGCAAAATAAGATGGCTGAACAAGAATTCACCAGACTTGGTACTTCAGCAGGAGCTGGCAAAGCTAACAAAAAGCATATAAGAAAATGTAAAATGCTAACTAAAGTCACTCACATTTCTTTGGTACATTTTTAGCATTTTTCCCATTAAAATTATGATGTAACTCAAATTGTTGATTAGAAAAAATCTGTTGTGTTGCTTGGATTGACCCTGAAATGTCTGCCTACGAAATTAATAGCACTCAGTAAAACTCCAGTATATTTTCGGACATAAATCACAGAATCACAGAATTGCAGGAGTTGGAAAGGACCTAATACCATCATCAAGTCCAAATCATAAAACAAAACATTTTGTAAATCTGGATGACCCCGTGCACCATGCCCTAATTATTTAAGTAATTGATTAATTTCCTGCAGTGATATTGAAGATGCTGATTTGTCTGTGTGAGCCAACATATAATTGCAAGAAATGTAGGGAATGCAGCTTAATAATGTGTTCCATAGAAGCAACCTGAATTGGAAAAAGTTATTTTTTCTGTATGCCTTCACAGCACTCTACACATTCATAGAATCACAGAATCAGAGAATCATAGAATGGCCTGGGTTGAAAAGGACCACAATGATCATCCAGTTTCAACCCCCTGCTATGTGCAGGGTCGCCAACCACCAGACCAGGCTGCCCAGAGCCATCCAGCCTGGCCTTGAATGCCTCCAGGGATGGGGCATCCACAACCTCCTTGGGCAACCTGTTCCAGTGCGTCACCACCCTCTGTGTGAAAAACTTCCTCCCAGTATCTAACCTAAACCTCCCCTGTCTCAGTTTAAAACCATTCCCCCTTGTCCTATCACTATCCACACTCATATACAGTTGTACCCCCTCCTGTTTATACGCTCCCTTCAAATATTGGAAGGCCAAATGAGGTTTCCCCGGAGCCTTCTTTTCTCCAAGCATGGTAAGTCAGACGTATTGATAATTATCTGTTCACACCCAAAATGCAGAACTAAGAGTTCACCCACAGCCTGAAATAAATGACATTCTCTGCACATCAGCAACTCTATATCTTAACCATTTTAGGAAATGAAACATATGAGGAAGTTCAATGTACATGAGCTCACAAAATGGTGCATTGTCAGTATACAACACAGATCAGATTTCATTGGATGCCCTGACAGACTTCACACAAATTATTTCAACTATCACATATCTACAAAGGAAACTATCTCCTTTTTCTATTAAGAGTTGAAAATAATTGCTTTCATACATGTATCTATCTAGATGTTATTCAATTTTATATATATATATAGTGTATGTATATTTTTATATATAGTAATTAAAACATTAGAGCATTCACTGAGAGTACAGTATATTTGAGTTGTTTTCCCATCTTGCCCTAAGAATATTGCATGTGAGAGGAATCTGAAATTTATTTGCATCGATGTCCACAATTTAAAAGTGAGGACAACAGTGTCATTTTAATCACTATTATAGAAACTACTGATTTTTTTCATCCGGAGACAGTTTAATGTAATAGTACCACAAACCAATGACTATTTAACATAATGGCTGAATTTCAGTTCAGATTTCTCAGGGACTGTAGGTGCTCGAATAGTTTTCAGGAGCTACACCACAGCATCAAAAGGCACTTCTGAAAATGGCATTATAAGACCCAAATCAACCATATGATTGACTCATTCGTCCATTCTGAAATCAAACTACATGAGCTCATTGAAGCTTATGGTCCTGCCTTGTTGGTAAGAAACCTGACATTTTAATGTGATCAGATAGGATGCCAGAATTTTCTGTATTCATGAGCAGTGCAGTTCCTTTCACATTGGTTTGATCTTTCAGCTATGCCTTAATCACAACATCAGCAATCCTGTTTTAAAGTAATATACGCCATGTCACTCTCCTTTTCAGCAGTAAAAAAGTGAACAGATCAAGATTTCCTCCATTTCAGTTTAGCTCTAATAGAGTTAATAAGACCACAAATGTTTTTTACCAAAGTAGAGGTTTCCCAATGTGTAATTAATTATACTTAATACACATTATACTTCTTTTCCCTTATCATTAGTGGTCAGATATACCTTATTTAAAAAAATAATAATATTAAAATCAAGTGCCAAATGTATCCAGACAGCCATAGCTTCAGCAGGCCGCATAACTGTTTAAATATTTAAAAGTTTCTTTTAAAAATTGCCTTAGAGGAGAAAAGATTGTATTATGGAGTTGGTCTGACTTTCAAAGTCAGGTCTTTAATCATAGTTAATGCTCCTTGTTATAGCAGATAGTAATCTGTACTTCTTATAAACCGACACTGCCCACAGCATGAAAATATTTCTGATCCAACTGATAAAAATTTATAGTGTCATTTCTTTCTAAGACTGGTGTCTTATATCCTTTGTAGCAGGTATCTATGATGTAAGGAAATTTCCAAATGTATTTGAAATTAAGGACGTTTCGAAATGTATTAATTTTGAAATTTGATATGCATTGATATGCATTTTATCTATATACATGCACAGATTTTAATGAACATGTATGATACACATTTGTGAGCATCAGTTTTTTAGTATTTTGTCTAGGCAAGTTTTGAGAAGCTGCAAGGCTGAAGTTTCATCCAAACCTCTGGTCTTTGTTGTCATATTTAACCAATCTTATGATGAAGAACCTACCTTTATCTGAAATCAAGACCAGATTCTCAAAAACACCTTATTCCTAATTCGTTATGCGTCAAAGAAAGTAGCTCATTGCTTCTAAAGGTCTGAACTCAGATAATGTAAATATCATTTCTGAAGAAGCTCTCTGGTATAGACAAGGTGCTTTAGAATGAAGTGGAATTTAAGTCCTGCTCGCTTAATTATAAACACTGAATTTACTATATGTTAATCAAGCAGTTGGTTCTTTCATTGTGATTATGGATAAGTGAACTTTCCATGGTGGAAAGGCTACACATAACACATTATGAGATTGAAAGATACACTGTGCATTTAAGGCAGCCCTGCATGCTGTTTCTGTTCAGTATTTTCTTATCTTGACACTCTATAATGCCTATTTTATACTCCTCACTTAAAAGCATCGACTAGAACATTTCATTCAAGTCAGCACACTAAGATGCCTTCTACCATGTGAATTTGTTTACTGCATAAATCACAGTGTGAATGTCATTGTTCATTTCTACTGCATCTACCTGAGTAAACAACATGATTCATCAGTCCCAGACTTAGATAAGCAGTCCTGGGTTTGTAGACAACATCCTGCACAACTTCAATGTTAGTCTGCTTGTAAGTCAAGATGACTCATGTCAGCTGTGGAACTTCTTCAGGTAATGAATGTGCTTTCTGTCTCCCACCTATAGAAAAGTGTGGAAGCATCTTTGTGCATGTCTCGACTTGTGAAAAGCTTGTATAAAAGCTGGTAAATACACATTCCCTTTTCTCTCTCTTTTATGACTGTGTCTTCCTGAAAGGTGTATGTGTCATGAGAACCATCTGGTAGTGAATGCTGACTCCTTATCTGAAGAAAAAATGGCCTAGTATACAACAAGCAGAGCACTTGTGTACCTGAAAGCCTAAGCAAAAGGAATGATTCAGAAAAATATGTTGGTTGCTCCAAAAGTAATGCCTCCTATTTATTTATGTGGAAGCTACAACAGATGTAAGGAGCACAGTAACACTATTTGTTAGAGCAAATTCTCAGATACAAAACACTGTTGCTCAACACAGCCATGACTATTAGCTATGTATTTTCACAAGTAGTGAACAAGAGTCTTCATGGAATTCTGATTCTTAGATGGCTTCTCTTTTTTTTTTAGCGAATGACTATTTAATATTAACTGCTTAAAAAATCTGAAAGAAAAGAATCTAGGATTCCTGTTTCAAGAAATGTTCCTTTTTGCATTTGTAGTTGTGTTCAAGTCTTCTTTAATCTTTTTTTTTAATCTTTTAAGGTTTTTAGTTGTTCATTTATTGGTACATAGTGGCCAGTTTCATCAGAAGAGGAAGAGAAAACTGGAATAGTTGTTAATATGGTCAGCAGAGAGGCTTCTCTGGTTGTGAGAATATTTAGTTAACATTTGTTCAACTGAAATATTTAAATTCATTAGGCACTTTTCACAGAGTTGCATAGAATCACAGAACCACAGGGCTTGGAAGTGACCTCTGGAGATCCCCCAGTCTAACCCCCTGTTAAAGTAGGTTCCCTACTGTAGATTACACAGGAAGGCATCCAGGCGGGTTTTGAATATCTCCAGAGAAGGAGACTCCACATCCTCCCTGGGCAGTCTGTTCCAGTGCTCTGTCACCATCAAAGTAAATAATTTTTTCCTCATGTTCACAGAGATTTCTGTATTCCAGTTTGTTCCTGTTACCCCTTGTCCTTTCACTGGGCATCACTGAAAAGAGCCTAGCCCCATCCACCTGACTCCCACCCTTTAGATTCTTGTAAGCTTTGATAAGATCCCCTCTCAGCCTTCTCTTTCTTCTCCAGGCTGAAGAGTCCCAGGGCTCTCAGCTTTTCCTCAAGAAGGAGATGCTCCAGGCCCCTCATCAACTTTGCAGCCCTCCAATGTTCTCTCTCCAGAAGTTATCTGTCTTTTTTTTTTCTTTTTTTTTTTTTTAACTGGGGAACCTGGAATTGGACCCAGTACTACAGATGTGGGCTCACCTGGTCAGAGTAGAGGGGGCGGATCACCTCCCTCAATCTGCCAGTCACATTCTTTTTAAAGCACCTCAGGATACCATTGGCCTGCTTGGCCACAACTGCACACTGCTGGCTCATGGCCAACCTGTTGTCCACCAGGACACCCAGCTCCGGTCAGCCTCTGATTCCCAGGCTCTGAGTCCCTGTGTCATACAAATGATTGACTTTAGATAGTTTGTGGTCCTGCAAACTCCATCAAACAAATATTGAATTTTGAGCATTGTTGTACTGATTAACAACATCGAAGGAGTTCCACTAAAAGGTTGTCCTCTTGCTTTGAGGCTTATAATCATGTCTCAGTCCTAATGAAGTCAGACATCAAGATGATTCACACAGTGGTGAAAAAAATGACCAGATTAGCACTGGAAGCTTTTCAGCTACTGAGACCTCAAGGTCAAATTTTTGTATCTTAAATGCCTCATGGGTTTTGTACACTGCTATTTGCTGTGATCTGAGGATTACTCCTTGTGATCTATGCTGACAAGATGTCTCTTTGAATACTTTTTTGGAACAAATGAAGGCACTGTCAGTGGATAGGTGTCCAGGAGGATGACTCCCATAAGCTTTCACTTATGTGTGCTCCCAGGAAAAGAAAAGCTCTTCCTGGTCATTGTATGCTGCTTCTGAATGGCCCTGATAATGTCACATCAATCATTTGTTTTGCGAAATGAAGACGACTGCATTTGTGTGTGTTGATTGCACTGAGTAGCTTCCCACTGCAGAATACAACCAGTGGATTACATCTCTGCATTGGCTGTAGAAGGACCCAAGACCCACAGGTAACACAAGTTCATTAATATAAATTTCACTTAAAAATGAAAATGTATAGGATTTCTGCTCCGCCATGAAAGATGTCCGAGGGCACAGCACAGGAACTATTCCTTGGATGAAAAATCTAGTATTTTCCCACCACTGAGGTTGTGACAGATATAAAAAGAATAAGAGAGTGAATTAGACAGACACATTCCAAAACCCTGTCAAAAAAAGATAATTTCCTGGCTTATATCACTTCCAGAAAAGATACTTCCTATGATCATCTCCCGTTTCTTCAGTAGTCAGGGTGATGATTGTCTCGGATGGGTCAATAGTAACTCAGCGTGTTGTTAGAATGTACTGCAATGCTCTAAAAACAACAAAAACAAACAAACAAAAAGTTAATAGAGATTTTTTTATTTCATCAAAATGTAGAGAAAATCTGTTACTCGTGGGCTTGTTGGTTATTTCCATATTTTCTCTTTGATTTTAAAATACTAAAGTCAGAGGATCTCCAGGCAATCAGTTCTAACACAAAACTGATCATCTCCAAATTTTGGAGGTTGAAAGATCAGAATTCTCAGAGGAAGCATAAGTGTTTATAAACACTGTAAGTGTTTATAAAGAAGATGGATATCAACTGCTGGAGTTGAATTGGGAGTGTAACAATTTCATATTTTGTTTCCAAATTTTTCAGCTAGAATTTGCACTTACAGAAGAACCCAATTTCACACAACAAACAAATTACATTAATTATGTGAATGTTTAATGTCTGTAACTCAATTTAAAATTTTGCACAATGATCAGATTCCTCCAGAAGTCCCAAAGAACATAAAAAAATTCTGATTAGGTCCACGGTATTTATCCAGTGTTCTCATGCCTACAGAACAGACCATAGGAACAAAATGTGTTGAAATTTAAAGGTCAAAACTTCAACAGCAAATTAGATTTGTATACCTTGATGAAATGCTTTTTTTATTTATTATTATTTAATGAAAGTTTTATAAAAAATAAAGCCTGAGACATCTCCATCTTATTAGAGTGTAAACAAAGAATAGCCCCTCTGATCTAATTTAATGTAAGCTATAATCTAATCCTCCCTTTTCTTTAGGAGTTTATTATCTGCGGGTGATTGGTGTTCTGCCGCACTTAATAGAATACTGTATTATCTATCATCAGCTATCCTCCCTGAAACCAGTACATCATCAAGCTCAAATGTGCTTTAGCAGTGTAGAGAGCGGTTCAGAACAAGGTCTCCTTCTTTATGTAAACTTTGCACTTTAATAGACTCATAGCTCTACTTAGCTCTTTGCAAAGAGGAATGATATCTTTGCTTGGCTTGAGAAGAAATGGGTGACTTTGACAACCACACTAAGATAGGCTGTTTCCTCCTCACCTTGACATCACTATAGCCACAATAGTTGGTGACTGCAACGGCCAAACAAGATGCTCATGATGTGCTTTGTACATGTCCAAATGTGAGATACAGAAGGAATGCATATGAGGGAGAACGTTTGGAAATCCTAAGAAAAACACAGTTGACAGAGATATAGAACTAGCTGATGTACTATTGAGACTTTTTTTCCTTTCAAATTAATTATTGATTTTGGTAAAATGAGTAGCAGTCTCAATTGCTAGCTTTCCCAAAGGATCATGAGATTCTTTTCTTTACCCCGAAAGAAGAGCCAGCACCTTAAGAAGCACTGTACCAGAATAAATACTTCCAGAATAAAGTGAGAGTAGGAATTTAACATTTTGAAGGTTTGTAGTTTGTGTTTTTGTGTTTTTTTTTGTTTTATTTTTTATTTACTTTTTTTTTTTTTTTTTAATAATCTAATGAGAACAATTGGTAGTGCAACAAATGTTTGAGCAAAGCTATTTTGTTCTTTTTTTATTTTATTTTATTTTATTTGGATGGAAGATTATTGTCTTGGGACAAAACAAACAAACAAAGCCCTCATCCCTTGCTTATCCTGGGAATTCAACTCCTGGGAACAGGCACAAAATCACTAAGTTTCAGTTCAGCCATAAGAAGTAATGAAATTCTTTGCCTTTTACATCGTGCTCTGAACTGAACACCTGGACTGCTTCTAGGTTTGAAACAAATGGATCCAGGATAGACATTTTTCCTTTCACAGAAATAAGGACCTGGCAGTATCTGGCTGAGATTCTCACCTTGAACTCATAGAGTCACCAGGAACCATGGCAAACTGCCAGGTCAAGGAGGTAAATGGGGAGTGTCACCAACACTGTGACACCTCTAACACAGACTACTGACACAGGATGTTAAGCTGGGAAGTGCCGTGCTTAATAACAAGCCTGAAACAAATGTACTATACTCACATTTCAAATAGTCACACCCTCCCTTTCTTCTTTTCTTTCAAAAGTCAGAACAAAAGGTTAAGTAAGTGCTCTTATTCTTTTATTTTTTCTCATAGATTAGGTGAAATTATTTTTTTTAATTCTGTAATTAGATCTGAAAACTAATGCCATGAGCTCAACATTATCCTTTTTCTTAGAAAATCTAGAAACAGTGCAAAGCTAGTTAAAAGATAGTACAAACTAATAACAACCCTAGCAGCAGGATTCAAAATGTCATACAATTACAACAACCTGCTTGGATGATTTGTCCACGGGTGGAGCTGCAGTCACCATTTCCCTGCATGTCCTGACTCTGTGACAAAGACAGTTAGATAAATGAAATGTATTTTGCATTACTTACTGAATTAATGATATAATAAAATAACTACTTGCTAGAATGAAATCTATCACACCGAACAATAGCATTTAAGATGAACTTGTAACTCCCATCAGATACTTCAAGCCAGATTGCAGAGAAAATCTTACCTGAAGTGAATTGTATGCAATAGAATAAGGGACCTGTGTTAAATCTGACCACAGCTTTCATAATTTCCCATGGATTAAAAGGATTTTATAGGTTTGTAATCTTAATCTATCTCCTGCTGGTACAATATATAGCTTGTCTATATGACAGAGACACAGTCTATATCACTGTTTTCTCTTCACACATGCAGCCATCTCCTATATTCATGAAAGAAAAGCAGAAAATTGCCTCAAATCTTTTGGAAGTTTTCCAGTTCCACCTCAGAAATTTAAGCTTTTGCACTGTTCATATCAAAATAGTTGAATGATGTGTGAGAACAGATAAAGAATTTTATATATGATACTAAGATCTTTTTTTTTTTAATCTTGCAATAAAAAATGAAAATTCATCTGATCTGTCTCCTTTTCTTTGTAAATTTTACTGTATTTTATAATGATACAAGGGCACTGATTAAAATTCTAAATGTATATTGGAAAAATATCCTTTGCTTTCTTTTTTTCTATCCTCAGTGATATCCCAAACTCTTCTGTATATCAACATTCTCCCTGAAAATTATTAATACTGAATGCTTGAAACATAGTATTTATTTACATACCTAAAATTATTAACCATGATAATTACAAGTTAAGATTGAAACCTCATTGTTTGAAACAGGAACAACAAGTTGATAGTTTCTATTCCAAAGCATGCACTGCTCAAATGGGTTGTATTTGCAAACATAAAATAATCTGTCTGAAACTCTTGGCCAAACGTCCCGCATGAGAAAATATAACATATATCATGATCAGATTCAAAGTGAATGGAAGCAAAATGTAAATGTGACATACACAACCAACCAACCAACCAACTCAGATTTGATTAACTATCTTCCCTTTCTTTGAATGTTCAAGGTTCTTTGCTCAGACAGATCTTGGTAAGAATGAGCAAAAGTGATTGCTTTTCTTCTTCACCAAGGCAAAAGATATCTGAAAAGCCAAGGCTATGAGAGCTATACAAAAAAAAATTTACTTCTTCACGAACTCTGTAATATTCTTCCTTATTTCCTCATTGCTCTCTGCCACAATGAAAGGCTCTGCAGGATTATACACTAAACCCCAAGCCCAAACACAACTCAACAACTTAAGACTGCCTAGTGGTTAAGCTTATATACAAAAAGATTGATTTATTATATGCTGCCAGTGATATTTAGAGATATACTTATATGGTGACTTCTACGAAACAGATTTATCACTGACACTGTTAGAATCTCAGTAATGCCATGCACATGATTACACTGTCCATACTCAATTCTCTAACCCAACATTGTTGAGAAGGAAAAAAAGTGAAAAAGAAAAGAGAAATATGAAATAGCATAAACTTCATTCTGTTTTTCTCCTTCCTCAAACTGGGAAAAATTTTAGTCAAAGATGGTTTAGCATACATCCAGCCTTACTGTCTTCAGTTTAGATAAATGTGTGTCAGTGATGATAGGAACTACTTTTTTTTCTTTTTCTTTTTTTTTTTTTTTTTTAATCTTTTAAATATTTAAGAGCCTTGAAATTTTCACCAACAAAAATTCTGGCTGTTTGTGTAGGTTATATTCATTTCAACTGTAGTCTTCTCCTTTTGATGGTCTTTGCCCACAGTGCTCTGTTATATTGTGTGCTCTGTTATATTGTGTGCTTTGTTATATTGTGTGCTTAGTTTGAACTCTTGAGGGAGTTGGGGTTTTTTTTGCCTTCATAGATGCCAGTCCAAATTGCATTGAGTGATTGTGTATGACCATCAGGACTGACAAACTATGACTTAAATGGGACATTGTTAATTTTTCTCAGACAGGGAAAGGTCATTTCAAATTCAGAGGCCTGGACTGAAATGATCCATAGAATCTGAGTTATTGGTTTGAAGGTTAACATTTCAGTGATGTATGTTGTCATTAATATGATTAATATTTGCTTTGTGATTGTCCAGTAATAACTGTAAAAACAACGAGGCTGAAGTTGGCTGTTGTTTTCTAAGCCAAAACAATGTTATAAAAAAAGAGAGTTTGAAAATAATTGTCAAATGGACCTGTCCTGGAGCCAGTGTCCCCAGACATGGGTACAGGATTTGAGAAAGACACTTGATATTAAACGTAAAAATAGGCCACTGTCCCTGATGGCCTTCATAATCACAGTTCCCTTTGACTTCCTTGAGGTAGTTTTGCTGGTCTAACCTTATAAAAGAGGATTTTTGAGTTACTTGCCTCAGGATGAGAATATCTCCTGCAAACAAAGGTATGCATTTGTTCATGGAAGACCTGGTCTGTATAAACAAACAGGGTTACACCATGAGGTCAAGTTTCCAAGAGCTGGATGGTGATGTTTTAATCATTCACACTGCATAAACATTAATTCTATCCTGGATGTTCTTACAGCAAACAACAGAACAAATTCTGTAGGCAGTTATGAAGATTATTCACCCCAAGGACCTATCTCATGAACCATCAGCATCAAGGCAGCACTAAGTGCAGATATTCATGATTTAGGCAGTTCAACACCAACACAGGGTTTACTTGTTTAAGAAGATATCCTGTATGCCCTCTTTCTGTCCCAAGGTACACAGTGCATATTCTCAATTTCACAGTGCAAAAATACAATTTTTTTTTATGCTGAGACAGAACACTTACATTACCTCATCTTATTTCTTATCAGAAAAAAAGTATGAAGATGTAATTTTCCGGAGTTGTTATTAAGTTAATAGAGTATTAAAGAAGTCTAGTTTCAAGAAATCACATTGACAGTTGAAGATGTGTGTCACAGTTTTACAATACAAATACAGAAACTGGGATTACCAGATTTGTTTTAAATTGTGTTTTGTATAGATTGAAGGAAATGATTATAGTTTAAGAACACATGAAATAGGAGTGATTGACTAATCTGTGAGATTTAAAATGGTCAATGTCCAATAATCTAATGATTCTTTCCATCACCATCACAATATTTCAGGTCTTTATCAACTTGACACCTGCTGGAGCTTGCTGTGATTCTCTGCTGATGTTCTTACTTATTGTCTGACAAAAACTCACCTCTCATTCCAAGCAAGAGGATCATAAGTGATGTTACCTCTCTGGTCCAATTTTGAAGTCGTTTTTTCTTAATGTAGTTCTGTGGTTACAGAAGAATTTCACTTTACAAAGGCAAGGAATACATAGCAATATACTCTGGAATAAGCTTTCATTAAAGGTATTTTATTAATATCTTATTATAGTTTATTTGTTCTAATGTGCATATTATTAAATTTTAAATGCATGTTTTAATTCCAGTTTGAAATGTTTTGACTTTCCATGGGTTGAAAGCATTCCTCATCTTTGATGTATCAGATATCTATCACTAGTTCCTGCATGAGGTAACTCTTCAGTAATTATGTGGCCAGTTTTTCTCAAACTTTTGCTTACACTGTGGGTATTTAACCTAAGGATTGCTTCATTCTAAAGAGATGGAATACTTTCAGCCACTGTCTTGCATTAATTTCATGACTTCTCAGAAAGACATTAAGAGAATTTGATTACCTATTCTTGCAAATTTACAAGCTAATACTAAAAAACCCACAAATAAAAAGAAAAATATACTTGAAAATCTGTCATCTTGATATCTCTACGTTTTCTTGTGGAAAGTAGTTATCTGATCCACTTTCATTCCAGTCCTGCATAAGCAGCTAATATCTAGTAACAAACACCTTTTGGCTAAAGTAAAATGATCAATGAGTAAATCACAGCAGATTTTTGTAGAACTAATATTGAAAACATAACACTTAATTTGTAGACATCATGTAGAGCTGTGAGTTCAAGCTATTTCTGTGAACTCTTCTCTAAGATTATAAATAGATCTACAGAATATTCTACTGACACTTGAAAGGGTATTCATAGCTATAGATAGAAAATAAAGAATGTATTTCTTGAATACTGCTTCTAAATCGAGGAATCGCCTGATTTGATGTTCTGGCCCAATAAAAGGAGGTCATTTTATTTTATTTTATTTTTTTAACCAGATTATAACAGTTTGGACTTGGCACTCAAAAATTTTGTCTGAATTCATACTGATTACTTCCTGAATGTAGAAATGTTGCATTACTGACTTTTCCATGTGGTTATCCTTAAATGTTTATCAATTTTTAGCAGTAACAGGAGAAAGTTGTTTCACTGTTAATTAATTACTTATTGCCAGAATCTTTATTCAGTGCAATGCTGTAACTAGATTTCTTTGCTACAGGCAAGTGAATTAATTTTTAATGGACTGTATTTCAGAATCTAATAATGCAACAATATTATTTAATTATCAACAGCAAATGCTGAAACAATTTCAAGGCAGTACACAGTACTTAGGAAAAACTAGTGATTTATCTTACTAGAAACTTTATAGATCCTTCTCCACAGTGTAAATACCAAGTAATGCCTCTGAGGTCTGTCATGTCTCTTTGCTGCTTAGGCTTTTCCATTGTACTTCTAATTTGATGTGTTCTGTCTGTAAGACACAAGAAAAAAAATACTGCAAATAAACAGCTGACAGTGAAAATAACTTAGCTGGTTTTCTAAGGTAATAAAATAAAATATCTGAAAAGCACATCTTCTTGCCAAGTATAGAGTGCTGTACTAGAAAAGAAGTTGTGAAAATCATGCCTTGACGATATATTGCACAGAAAACGAGAAAAAAACAACACAAGAGACTATTCATCAATGTTCAATTTTCTGAAACAGTCATATAAGTACAAGTGTTTAAAACACAGAGAAAGTTTACTTCTGTGTTCACTTTTAGACTTCAGTCTAGTACTGGAAGGCTGAATCTGCACTCTCAGTGACTTCGTACACATGGGTAATGGTAGAAAGAAGGGAATGGCATAGAGCAGCATCCAGGGATGGTCAGGTTGGGTGTTAGGAAAAGGTTCTTTACCAAGGATGGTCAGTTAACGGAACAGGGCAGCGGCCACAACCCCAAGCTATCAGACTTCAAGAAACATTTGGGCAATGCTCTCAGATATAAGGACTGAAATTTGAGTGGTGCTACGTGGAGCCAGAAGTGGGACTCAGTGGTCCTTTCCAACTTGGCATGTTCTATGATTCCATGCTCTGATGTTGTTGGCAGTCCAAGTTGGTGATACTGGAAAAAAACTTCAATCCAAAAGCAGTGTGGATTTTTTAGAGTTATATTGAGTGTGTAATACGGTATATATTTCCTCCGATTAGGCTTCCTTAACCAAAGGTTGGTGTTTCAGCCATCTGCTCACATAGTTTTTATTGCACAGAAAGGCAGCAGAGCTGCATGCTTACAGTATAATGAGTAGATACTGACATGAATGCATAAGTATTGACTCTCACTGTAGAGAGAACATCTGTATCAGTGTTTAAACTAAAAAATTGCACCCTGAATTTCACATCTGGAAGAGTGCAAACCACTTTTGAAACCATATTTATAATTTGTTATGTAATTTGGTGTATTTGAGCTGGGAAAACCAAAGAAGCAAACCAGCAACAAATAAAAGTACAATTAGGTGATACTGTTAAATGTTTCAACCAAACATGAAATTTCTGACATTCAGAAGATTCTCAGGTACATGCTTCTGCCTGATCTTTTATGAAAAGTAACACAGATATACTCCCCAAAATGAACTCTACGAGAATATTTTCTCAACTGTGTATCCCAACAGCATAATTGTAATTAAAGAGCAAAAGAGATTATTTTCTGCTATGAAAGCAAAAGAAAAAATGTTGCCAGTTCTTTTTGATTCCACAGTACCTGAAAGTCAATCTGTTCAGAATCTCCTTCTGAATTTATAATTGATCCCCTTGATTCACTGACTCCTTTTAGAAAGTAAGAGGTTCCTCTTAATTCTTCCTTCAGCTCTTCTCTCTGTTTGATGCCTATCTTTGTATTTTTGTTTTGTTTTGTTTTGTTTTGTTTGCTTAGTTAACACAGTTAAATGCATTAAAAAATATGTTTCTTCTTACTTTAAAGAAGTTGAGGCCTGGCTGATTTTGACAGGATGCCAATGAGCATTTCAGAAATATCCCTATAAAGCGCTGAGGGCTTTTTTCCAGGTGTTTATTTTCCTTCAAAGATATCCAGAAAGTGGTTAGTAAATGATGCTGTGCTTAAACATCATTTAAATGTTGCAGATGTTTATAACATTTGTGCTAACAAAATCAATCCTTTCAGGACATGGAGCCAAGCACTGTTTCACTGTTGTCCACAATGGGAAGATGTTACATGCACCATGCTACCAGCATTCCAACATCAACTCCTGGGTATATTATTGGGACTGTAGACAGTGTTCTTGGAGAGTTCACGTTTGGGTGTAATATCTGCCATGTCATTTTGCTGTGGAGTCAGAGACCAGGACATTGTACAAGTTATTAGTAAATTTGTATAAAGAAAGTACAATTTTTAAGACATGTATTTACTCAAGAGGAGCAGAGAAGGGAGAGTCTTTCCCACTGCCCTCAGTTTCTTTATAATACAACAGGTTTGAATTCCCTTTATTTGCAATAAAAACTAATTCTGCCTTTTAATAAGACAGTAGTCATCCAAAGAAGAATTTCATTGTCATCACCATTATCCTTGGCAATGTCTGAGAAAGAAAATAATGAATCATCCTGTTATTTAATGAAACAACAGAAGAAAAAGGTTTGTGCCACCCACAAGGGGAGACTTTGAACCTGAAAGTAGGTATTCATTATCTTATCTTCCATCTCTCAAGCTCATATAGAGAACTGTTAGCATTTTCTTGCAGCTATTCCTAGCTCATCTGTCAGCATACTTCTACTTTTCACCTCTGGTGCTTTTATGTCCTCTTATGGGAGAAGCCATAAGGCCTTAGACCAAGCTGTTGTGTTTTGCAGTTTTAGCTGAAGGCTCTCAGCACAGATGTTCTCCTCAGCCTTGCTTCACATGACTCATCAGCTTCCTCCTCTTCTTCCCTCAAAGATTACTGACCCTTCAGATATGCCAGCACATCTGCACATGTAATAATTCGCTAAATTGATTAGACAAAAGACAAGTTAGAATACGTCTGTATTGAAAGTGTATATATCTTTGTGATAAAGTGGCTTATACTGCCTAGGGAGACATCAAAGAAGTGGTTATGCTGGAAGAACTAAAGGGGTGAAATGCCCATTTTTGAGATAGATATTGGCAGCTGGGGTTAAATTAAAGTAATAACTTTTTCACCTAATTCAACTGCAGCTAAAAAGTGCAACATGACTGTAATGTGAAATTTTAATCTCACAAACCTTACTCTTATGTTTTTCAAGCCTGAAATCATTGTGTGTGAATGGATATTTCCCATTTATGAAGACTATGAAACTAGGAAACAGTTTTCTGCATGCTGGAAAAAAATAAGTTATCTAACTACCCAGAGAGACACAGAAGTGAAATTTTTGATTGTCCTTCCAATGCCACCATGAATAGATCAAAATAGGGAAGAGTAATGAAAATACAGGGAGCAATCAGCCACTATTGTGAACACGACTTTTATAATTCTCCAGAAATATTATATGCAGCATGATTTTAGTTAGAATAGCATTTCTCTTTCTTTTTCTGTCCAGGAAATAATCTTCCAAAGTGTCTGACCAAGAGCACTGGCTGAAAGAGGGAAAGGAAATGGATTCAAAATGAATTTAGTTGATATGTTTGTGTTGTTCCCTTTGGAAGAATTCAGTTTTAATGATATTATTCACTCTGAGAAATTGAATAAAATGAATCACAACAACAGTAAAATCCAAAGGCATCAGTGAATGCAGTGCTAATATATTCGTCAACCTTAAATCTTTACCAGCTGCTGATGGCCTCAAAACTGATAAAACAATTTGATGTGCTCTGACAGCAAATTGCTGGCCTATGGAAATATTTTCCAAAGCCAAAGATTATGGCTTTTTACATCTAGGTAATTTCAGTTCAACGTTTACCATATTTGATAAACATTTCACAGAATAAGCATTAAAGCAGAGTTAATGTTTCTGAACCAAAGGAAAAGTTGATGAGAAAGGGGTAAATAAAAGCTTTTGCCAGTGAGGAATATTATTTTTCTTAGATGAGTCTCCCAGGGCCATATTTTAAAATGTATGTATAAAAGACTGGGCCTCTTTATCTGCAGTCTTCCCTTTCTGTCAGAAAGTCAGCTGTGTTAGGAATATAGGAATATAGGGTTAACCATGATGTCCAAAGAGAGAAAAAATTTAATATGTATTTTGATTTTCTATAATGATATTGCTGAATGCTGAATCTCAGGCAGAGAATTTCTGTTAGTCAAACCATGTTCTTTTGCACAATGATATATGTTGAAATCCAGCTAAAAAAATATTATCTAAGTCATGTGAGCACTTTTATTTATAAAATGTCCTAATTTGATAGGACTTTTTCTGTCACTTTATTCCAGTTCTAGAGATTAAAATATTCTACCTCAAGTATAGATTATTTTTTTTTCAGCCTAATTTAAATTTACAATGTATGTTGTATTAATATAGCTGTGCAGCTGTGGTTTTCTTAATTTAATATCAGCATATATATGTATTTTTACTTTTGTAAAAGTATATTCTTTTTTGTTTATTCATCATTATTTCATGAATATAACCTAAAATTATCTAAAATTCTCATATTTGGGAGGTATTCATTTTGCAAATAATTCTGCTGGGAGAGATGAGCTGAACTGCCATAACCACATATGGAAAAGAACATCTGTGCATAGTTTTACATTGGCTTAAGAATGTTCGCCAGTAGCTACGAATAACATTAGTTTAATAATTAATTCCATAATTACTAAATATAACTCCTTCATGCAAATCTTGCCTTGCCAATCATAGTGTTGGTATAATGTTGTGGTGCATCATAAAAACGCTCAACCCCAAGCCAACAAGCAAGCATGGATGGAACATTACATAGTGTATGAAGAGGCAAGCATGACACGACACCATTAAAAGTGCTGTGAATTCAGTTCATGAGAAATTCATCCAGGAGAAGCCCAAAACTCTGCAATTTGGAATGACCCAAGGCAACAGCACTGAATGGATGTGGCTGGCTGAACAGTGTCCTGTAGAAGAGGTCCTGGGCAGTTGATGGTGGATGTGCGGCAGGGTATGAGCCAGCATTTTACTCTCAATATGAATAAGGCAATTTGCATACTGGGCTTCGTTACAAGGAGTACATCATTAGATATGGGAGGTATAGGTATCTTCCCAGGCATGTGCATGAGAATGAGCGAGTTCCCTTTAAAACACTGTCAGGCGTTTTTGTTTTCAAAACACAACTGAAACTTAACCAAAAAAGATAATCAGGTACTGTTCTGATTATTCACTGCACTTTACATTTTCTAATACTAGGACTTAATTTCTCTTTATTGTTAGATGAAATTTCAAAAAGCATCACTTCTGTTACTTCCCTGTATGCCATGTGAGATATTTTAGTATGTCTCGTGGCTTTATAATATCTCTAGGGTATAATTTGCCTAGATTGCAGCTGCTCCTTCAAAATGATGTGCAGATCTAAGCTGTAATGAAGAAATGTAACACACTGCCCAGAGAGGCTGTGGAATCTGAATCTTTGGAGGGTTTCAAGATCAGACTGGATAAAGTCTTAAACGACCTGGTCTGAATTAATGGCTGACCTGATCTGAAAGAGTATCGAGCTAGAGGACTCCTATGGTTCCTTCCAGTCCTGGGGTTCTATGTTTTCAAATCTCAAAATTACACGTGTAAAAAGAATATTGATTTAAAAGAACAGTTGTCCTAAAACTTGAAACATTCAGATCTAAATCTTTACTTCAGGTACAGATAGAAAGATACAGTAGATCGATAGCTTCTTTATGAAATTGGAGTTCTAATAGGAAAGAAAATCATTATCATCAGTATATTATTTAAAAAAAAAAAAAGTGTGTAGTTTAGCAGCATTGATAAATAATAAAAAAATGCGGGTCGAATGCAAACCTAAAAGCAAACAAGCAGAAAAATGCTCTGTCACAGTTTTCCTTCTCAGAGTTCCTTCTCTGTAAAGAAAAGACTGCAAGCAAATGCTGTCTGGCATTGCGAAAGTTGACAATCTCACTTGACGTCAGTTAACACAGAATGTTGTTAGGGCTGCTGCTGCAGTTCATTATGCAAATTGCTTCAGTCCCAAGAAAACCAACTCTTTTATGCAATTAAATTGTTTACAAGCCTATTTATATCTTAATAATTGTTTAGCCTGGCTGCTTTTTTTTCTTTCTATTGGCACTAAGTATTTAAGCAGGATCTTCCTATTATCCATATGACCCACACATATTTGTGAGTCGTATGCTGTGGAAGTGATTGAATGGCTTATTTCTACGCAGGGAGACTTTCCTGTATTCAGATGAGTTTTCAGTCTATGAACCACATTTCCAAGGTCTGAATAAAAATTAATACGTGTTTGCCTCATGCAGTTTCACCAGCAATATACAAACATCAGACAGCTCAGTGCAGAAAGTCTGATGTCTCTTACATTCTGCAAATGTATTTTATGTGTTAAAAGGACAAAATGAATAAACTAAATACATTTTACAACAAAGACTTTTTTTTTTTTTCCCTCTAAATATTGTAGTAAGAGAATGGAACTTTTAGCTAAGAAAAGAGAAACTTGGTAAAAAGAGGAAATGAGCAACTGAATTGTGCTTTAATTAAGAGAAAGAATTTCATAAGTTAATTTGACTTTTTGTGTTTTTCATATAGCAAAGAACTGGTTGAAAACAAGGGGGAAGCGTCCATCCTTGTAATGGTTATTTATTTATTTTTAAGAAATTCAATTTCAACATTTTAAAAAATGTTATTTTAAAGAACAACAATTAAAATGTTAATTTAAAAATATTATTCTGAATAAAATGTGAAATAGAAGCAAATCAGAGCCAATAAGCATACACAGTAAAAAACATTTATATGCACACACAACAAAAACATGTTGATGTTCATCCCATCATCTTTTCTTCAGTATTCACATTTTAAAACAGACATGAACTGCTACATTTTGAAAGGTTCCTAACTCAGAAGGAAAATATTAATAATAAATAATAGTGACAAATCTTTAACAATGAGTCCAGACAGAACTTAATTTTTTACAGAAATAATTGAGTTCTACTGAGTTCTTCTTGTAAATTATTAAATTCTAACAATAATTAAAAATTGTCATGTTTGTTTGGTTATATATTTCCAGTATTGAGATCATTAATGTCTTCTAAAATTAAAGTTATAAGTCAAGTCTGACGCCTCATGTCAAATCTCCAATATTAAATATCGTAATAAAATTTCAAGCATTTGGAAAGTTAAACCGTAGTCTAATCAACACTTAATTTGTGTTTTGCTGCTGTGTTGCTTAATTTGTGTTTTGTTGGTGTTAACAGACTGCTTTTTAAATTTTTTTTCTCTGATATTTGTGGTTCTAACACAGCTGATCATATACTGAATTAAATTAAACAACATCTATCAAAAGAAGTATCAGGAAAACTATTTCCTGAACTATTCCTTATATCTGCCCCCCTAATTTCTGCTACTTCAAGTAATACATTCCTCCGTTTTATCACTTGGGACTAGTCCAATATGAATTAATATGAAGAATCAAACTTATAAAGACACTAATGTTCTCTGTATATATTTTCTCTCCAAAAAGAGGTATATCTTATGTCTCTGTAATCATGAAATATTTTTTACCTTCTTCTTCAGCTCTCCCTCCATTACAGGCATACATATGTGGGCCCATACATTATTGGGAAGGGTAGAAATACAGAAACAGTAAGCAAATACATCACCAATTGAAAGAGCAGTGAGTTTTTCAAACGGTATGATTTTCCATATTCCCAACTATTAGGACTCATGCACAGCTGTGAACCATTAATCCAGAAGGACATGGTCAGTGGGTACGGTGATGATGAGTTGATGGCTGGACTCTATGATCTTAGTGGTCTTTAAGAATTCTATGTCCCTGCTTTCCTATCTTCTCTACAAGGCAGCAGAAAAAGAATTAGGACCTTTCCTATTCTGTGTTATTTTTGCTCTGGATACCAAAGGCTTTTCTGATGCTTTTCCTCTTTAAGTTGTCTTCATATAAATGAACCTAAGGATGAAAAATAAATGGTTTCTAAAATGACTGTGAATATTTCATGTAACATTTGGCTTACGGAACCCTCTTTTAAGAGGGGAAGACATTGAAATCTGCTTCTTTTATTTAAGATGAGCATGGATGAAACTTTAGCATTTGTTTTTATAAAACCATCAGGAGGGAAAGCAGTTGTGTAAATGGAAGAATTAGCTTCTGTGCCGTTTGGTATTTGGGATCCAAATCCAATCTAGAGGGCAATAACAGAAAACTAACCTGGATAAGGAACCTTATCTGTCTCCTGTTCTGTGTCTGGGGGGTGTGTCTGATGGAGAGAGAGAGAGAGATCAGAAGAAATTTGACTTTCCAGCCTAGTCTTGAGGGCATTTATTGTAAAGTGAAGCCTGGATTTAGTCTCTCTTTCAATCAAAACCATTGTAAAAATGTAAAAGATTTATTTCTGGGAGTAAATGCTTGAACATTTATTTTGTTCCTTCTGGGGCACTCTCTTTCGTAACTAGAAAGGAAAGGAGCCTAGTCTGAAAGAAATCTATCATAAATGCAGATACTTGTGGAAAAATCATCACCTTATGCCTATGGAATGCCTGCAAGTAGCTGCAGTCTGCAATTCCTTGGAAGGGCTGAACATGAATTGGGCCTATTGTGCTTCAAGACAACTGTAAAAAACATCACAAAAGCAGATGATCATGGACAATTCACAGTGTAACAAAATGGGATATACAAAAGTCGAGAAGGAAGGCTTGGAAGTGAAGTAATTTACTAAAAGTTGGAGGAAAATGGCAGAATGAGGTATCCAGCCCTCTGTAAGTCTCATTTATGCAATGGCACTACCTTAGGATGACAGTCATTCAGATGACACAGTGAACTCTAATTGGTTACTCATTTTGATGAAATTTGTGGGGATGGCTGTGGATGTCCTTCCCTGAGTTTAGGGAGAGGCAATCATTTTCAGAAGCTAAAAATTTGTCCCTTCAAGTACATGAATTAAGAGACTTTCTTTTAAGAGATTTTCAGATTTTTTGGATCTGTGTCTAGATATCTTTATAATAATGCAATTCATTACATATTATGTATGTTCTACATGTTCTGTGGGACAGTTTGAAATGGTGATACTAAGATGAATAAGAAGAATGATATCTCTGCAGGCTAAGTGTGCTGTTTTCTAACATCACCTGTATGCTTCTGTAGAGATGTTAAAGTTGAACGCTACTTAAGAAATATCTTAGCATATAAATCTACAATAAAAGTTTTCCTAACACCAGTCAGTTTCCTTCAGCATTTATTTACCCTCCTCCCTGTCTAGAAAATACTTTATTTTTTAATCACAGAATCACATAATCATGTTCTTTTTATGATCTGATGTTTGAATAAAAGCACTTTTCCTGCTTTTTGCTTAATTAGCAAGTCATGAAGAACTTTGTGGCATCAAACATGCCATCTAACTACATTCACAGAATCACAGAATCACAGAATCATAGGGGTTGGAAGGGACCTCCAGAGATCATCGAGTCCAACCCCCCTGCCAAAGCAGGTTCCCTACACCAGGTCGCACAGGTGGGCATCCAGGCGGGTCTTGAATATCTCCAGAGAAGGAGACTCCACAACCTCCCTGGGCAGCCTGTTCCAGTGCTCCGTCACCCTCACTGTAAAGAAGTTCTTGCGCACGTTTGTGCAGAACTTCCTATGCTCCAGTTTCTGGCCGTTTCCCCTTGTCCTGTCTCCACACACTGCTGAAAAGAGTCTGGCCTCGCCACTTTCCCCCCACACCTTAGATATTTATAAACCTGGATCAGGTCCCCTCTCAGTCTTCTTTTCTCAAGGCTAAACAGACCCAGTTCACTTAGCCTTTCTTCATAGGGGAGATGCTCCAGGCCCTTCACTATCTTTGTGGCCCTCCTGGACTCCTTCCAAGAGATCCCTGTCTTTTTTGTACTGGGGAGCCCAGAACTGGACACAGTACTCCAGATGAGGCCTTACCAGGGCAGTAATGTGCATATCTCAGTCTGTTTGCAATTTTAGCAATTTCTGCTAGAAATTTGAGGCCTTCTCCCCACTACCCACACTGCTATGAGGCTATGTCAATGTTATCTTTCAAATCAATTGCATAATATGCTCCGAACTTCAAGAGATATGGCCTAGACTACTTTCTACTCATTATATGTAAGTCTAGAGCCTTGTGGCAGCCAGATTCTCTTTTAAAGGAATTACTTCATTCATTTTTGTACAGATGTTGCATGTGAATTAATCTCTGTGCAAAATAGGAAAATGGGCTAGTACTCTGCTCTGCAATGCTAAACCAAAGACTAAGCACAAAGCTTGTCGTTTGAACAAAGTTCCTGAGTTGTTTAGTTTTCTTCAATTGACTTTGAAAAATCTGGGATATACAGGAGCTATGATTAAATCACTTCATATTTCCTTCCAATTTCCATTTCTCTGATTCCTCCCATGTAATCTGTGAATACATAATGAATTTCAGTTTTCATTGTTATTAATCTGACATTTTCCTGAATGATTCAGTTTAAGCATGGTATGAGAGTGTCAAGGTCATGAGCGACAAGGTGCTGGCATGACTTCAAATACCTAAAGAAAAGTCTGCCATACAACTTTATCCTCAGTGGGGCAGAACACTCCCTTTTCTGTCTTATTTGTAAGCATCTACACTGTTCTGTATAATCATGTATCTTCGTTCAGTTCTTCATCTCAGAGCTTCAGTTGTCAAACAAAACATATTTCTGCAAAGGGAAGGGATTTTGTGGATATAGCTAAATCTATCCTGTATAGCCACACCTTGACAAATGCAATGACTTAGAGTGTCAAGCAAATGATTTAGTGATGTACAGTTTGAAGCTCATTCCAGCAAGATAATTCATTTAGTCAAAATCTTTATTTCTGATGACAAAATTATCTCTTTAACATTTAAGAGCTATTTTCTCTACTTCCCACACACTTCTGAAGAGGATATAGGAAGAAGACTGCCCAGGTTTTCTAGAAAGATGATAGGTGTGTGCAAACACTATTTGCATGAATCTCTAATGCATCATCTCCTTCCTTGCTCAAAAAATGCTTATGTTTTAAGGCATTCTTACTTGCTCAAGATACCATAAGCAGAGCTAAAGTTGTTTGAAAGACAAACCATTTGATTTACAACACATTTAAGCTTTAGAAATTTGGTTTTGCTCTTCAGTGCAGCAAAGACAATGATTTGAAGAGTATCCACTCATCTGAAGTGTCTCAGTTTCAACAAAGCAATGCATTTAAATTCCATAAATACGTTCTTTCAACTTTAAGCTGTTCATGGTATATCTGAAGGATATTAGAAAAGCAAACAAACAAACAAACAAAAAAACAGAAAAGAAAAAAAAACAACAAAAAACAGAAAGCTAGTTCATCTAAAAGGTAATGAAAATCTCTATAAATCTTTGAAACTTCTACAGTGTTAAGGGTGCCAATAAAAAATGCCTAAGTAATCATGTTCTGTTCCGTTCCAATATCTTGTATTCTAATATCTTGTATTCTAATATTCAAAAGTAATTCCTCCTAGTTTATTTTGTTGGCCCACAACATCAGGGTTAGATGTCGGTGGTTTGACAGTAGAGGTTGAATCTTCCCACCAATATTCCATTACATTTTGTTGCCATTTGACAGATGACAGCAGAGGGGCATCTGAAAAAATGTGGAAGTGCCTGTGAAGGAAAGGTGTGGAATTCAATTCTTCTATGCAGAAAAATTGCACTCATTGACATCAACGCTTTCTGAAACACTTAGAAAGACCATAGACTGGGATCTGGATTGTTACTTCATTCTTGCTGTGACTTCATTCCCATTGACTTGAATTGAGAATATTGCTTTGGGATGCAGGAGAGAGCAATGTGTCACAGTTGTTTTGCCGATCAGTATGGACTGTATGGACTATAGAGTGTGATGCTCAATAATCCCCTTTCAGTTCTCTGTTATGTCTTACATGAAGTTTAGCTAATCTTCATACATATGGTGGGTGTTGTTTGTGATCAGTGTTAATGCAACTGTAGGGAAGAACAAGACTCCTGGTGATGATTTAGAACCAACATTTCATAGCATCAAAACATGTCTTCTGGAGTACCTTTGTATGAAGTATTATACCTAGCCCAGTTGACTCACCTGCTCTACGCTTACAAGAAAAGCTAAACCCAAGATATTAAAGATAGTACAAAGTAAGTTTCATATAGAACTGCAACACACTCTTAACTCTTCAAATGCACAGCAAAAGAACAATTTTAGAAGAAATGATTTAAATTTTATTTTGAATACATAGATAAACATATGTATCTAAGAGCTTATTGTGCAGTTTCAAGAGTTGGTCTAATGCCAGACAGCCTGTTAAGGTTTGTATTTCACCTTTCAGAGATTATAAGTTAAGTCAAGAGAAGGAATATGCCCCTGTTTAGTATTTGGAGTTAGATCTATTTACTTTCCTCAAAAATACTGATCAGAAATGCCAGACATCAAACAAGTCAGGTCTGCAACTGCACATCTTAAATGTAAGATTGGAAAGAAATGGTGTGAAGAAAGAAATTTCTTTTTGCTCATATGAAGAATGAGTGGAAGGTTACAGGAACAGTGTGAGATTCGCTGGGACTTCATTGAGGGCTTTGAGAAATAACCTGCCATTTTAAAATTAATTGTAGTATAAGCATGATATATCACATATACATCCATACTGCGGGGGCATTCAGATCAGGATTTGCCTCACACTTGTTTTAAACAGAAGTGTATTAAAACATTATTTGTTCAGCTGATCCTCTAACAAGATGCTTATGAGAACAGTAAAAAGTTAAACATTCTCTAGTGGAGCAAAAAATGGAACTTCACAACTTTTACACATGCCCTATTTACTTACCTACCACTCTTCCCTGTTGAAGAACAAATAGATGGTGGCATCTAGGTATGACAAAACCCACTTTAAATAGACTAGTGCTTTAGAGAAATTATGCAACATTTTTCCCATTATGGGTATAATTCACTGTCTGCAGATTAAGTGGATGCATAAAAATGAATCTGCAAGAAAATGAACACGAATTGCTCTGTGCAAAAACTATTTGAACAAGCAAAGATAAATGGTGTTCTAACGTAGTTTGTGCTGAGCTGCTGACATAATTATATTTAAATTCCATGCTGTTTGAAAACAGTGTTCCAAAAAATGAACATTGAGAAAGTAATCACCTGAGATTTGACACCTTAAAACTAGTAGTTGAAATCAGTATTCCGAAACCATGAGGCTATAATGTATGTGAATAAATAGATGCTCATATTGGAAAATACTTATTTAACACCTTACACAAGGTATAAAAGTAAATTCAGAAGCTGTATAATAAAATCTCAGATGACAAAAAATATAATTTTATTTGATTCTTTTTATATTGTAGCATTTCATATCTAGAAATTGAATGTGAAAATTAGTTAGAAAATAATATTTTAAATCAGTTCATGCAAACCAATAACACTCACTTCCCCAGAAAATAACTGGACAAACCAGTTGTGGCATTGTTATTCTCAGTGCAAATAACATTTTCATAAGCCTCGCAGCATTAGACTTATTGTTCTTAGTGGATCAAATGTACTCTCAGCAAGTTTGCCGATGACACCAAGCTGAATGGTACAGTTAACACAACAGAAGGAAGAGATACTGTCTGGAAGGACCTGGACAGGCTTGAAAAGTGGGCCCTTGTGAACCTAATGGGGTTCTACAAGGCCAAATGCTGTATTTTGCACTTGTGTTGGAGCAGTCCAGATATGTGTACAGTCTGGGAGAAGAACTCATTGAGAGCAGTGCTGTGGAGAAGGGCTTGCGAGTCCTGATGGATGAAAAGGTTGACATGAGCCAACAGAGTGCTCTTGCAGCCTGGAAGGCCAACAGTACCCTGGGCCGCATCTAAAGAGGGGTGGCAGTAAGCAGGGAGGTCCCCTTCTACTTTGCCCCATCAGGAGTACTACATCCAGGCCTGAGGCTTCTAGCATAATGACATGGAGCTGTTGGATTGGATCCAGTGGAGGGCCATGAAGATGATGAGAGGACTAGAGCTATGAAGCCTATGAAGAAAGGCTGAGGAAGTTGGGCTTGTTTAGCTTGGAGGAGGCTCTGGGGTGACCTCATTGTGGCCTTCTAATGCTTGAAGGGAGCTTATAGGCAGGAAGGAGGCCAGCTTTATACATGGGTAGACAATCATAGGACAAGGGGGGATGACTTTAAACTAAAAGAGAGGAAATTTAGGTTAGATGTTTAGAAAACAGTCTTTACTCAGAGGGTGGTGAGGCACTGGCCGAGGCTGCTCACAGAGGTTGTGGATGCCCCATCTCTGTAGTGTTAGGTTGGACAGGGCTCTGGTCAGCCTGATCTGGTGCGGGACAAACCAGCCCACGGCTGTGGGGTTAGAACTAAATGCCCTTTAAAGTCCCTTCCAACCAAAAACATTTTGTCATTCTACAGTTCTGTGATTCTATAGACATTTTTTAGTATTTAACTTAGGTGTTGTTTATAGATGCTTCAGAAAATAAAACCAGTGAAAGGTTAAGTGGGCTTTGAAAAATTCTGAACTTCTTACACCAAGGATATATCTTATTTACACCAGCCTTTCCACCTCATCTCTGTGACCCATGTTCCCAGATGACCAGTCTCGCTAATCAAAACTGAGACAAGGAAGGCATTCAGTACCTTGTATGTGTAACCAGAACCCTCACCACATTTAGCAACAGACCCATACTTTCCATAGTCTTCCTTCCATTACCTATCTATCTGTAGGAGACTTTCCTTTGATCTCATTGTACTATTTAATGATTTGCAAGTGATTCAGCTGAGGACTCTGATTAAGCTGCTTGCAGAACAGCTGATGTGATCAGTGAAGATTTATAACTAGAAGCATTGCAAGGGAAATGAAGACCTGAGAAGCATGGTGTAACCATAATCTATGGCCCTCCCCTCCCCTGGATGTTAAGGAAAAATAGAAGATAAGAAACACCATGGACTTCATAAAACAGTTTTGGGAAGTGACGTTTTCATGGCAAGGAATGAATAGCTGAGATCTGAGAGCAGATAGAAACTACCAGGTAATTCTGGAAACAGGAGTCAAGACACAGTACTGAACTCTGCAGCTAGTTCAAGCCAATGCAGAGCCTCCAGTACTAGAACTTGCAAGAAATGTAGTGATTAAATGATACAAATCTTGCAATAAATTCCTATTTTATTTGCATAGAAGCTAAATGGGCAAATGAAATCTGAGGGTCTTGCCCTTTAATGGACTATTCCCCCCTATGACAAACATAAGTATCTGTATTTTTTTTATTCATTCTTTGATAGTTTTTTTTGCTCTTGTACTCTTCTAACCTGTTGAAATAAAATAGCTTTCTTAGCCCTGAAATACAAATAGTGGAAACCACAGCACTTAACTCTAAGAGGTCTTAGCATTTGGGTACTTTCAACCTCCATCCTATAGCCTAGGAAATGCTCTGTTAGTACATTCAAAGCTGGATGTGGCACAGCACTGGAAGTTTCAGTAGTTAAACTTCAAGTATTGCCAATGAGAAGCCATTTCAGAGATGTAAAAACTGAGAGGAAGAGTCTGAAGGGAGCTCAGATTTTTTACACAGTTGTGATCTCTTCAAGCATTTCAGGTAGCAAATGCCCAGGAGGGAATATTCCTCTTGAAAAATCACACTTGGATGTGACACTGTTCCTTTACTGGGTCCTGCTCTCAGCTTCCCTCTGCACATAGCCACCTGTGGAGAGCAAGGTAGCTGTGTTTGGGAAGGCAGGACAGGAGATTAAAGCTATACTGTGTGCTACCTATAAAATACCCTAATGAATGCTGGAAATGAGTCAGGCCGTACAATTGTCGAGCTTGAAGCTTTGACTGTGTAGACATAAGCTTATGCATAACCATAAGGTTATGGTGCAACGAAACTTTTTCTCTTACTTTTAAAACAAAGGGACTGCTTGAGCTCTAATAGAGGAGCTGCGATTAGTTTTCTAAATTAAGGGGATCAAACCTGCATTTAAGCACCTCTGATCCGATTCAGACCCACTACTTATTCCAGCTGTTCAATCATACTCAGGCAGAAGCTTTGCCAACCTTCAGCTTTGCTGAGCAGAAGAGGTACCTTCCATCCCCAGTAATGCTGTGAGGATTACAGGAAACCTCCTTCACAGACCTTTCAATTACACCAAAGCATATATAAAAAAAAATCATTTCTTTGACATTCACTGCTTCACTTGCTAGCATGAAAAGTTATTTCTCCCTGAACGTCTCTAAAATACTATCAATTTTGGCAGGATGGCAAAAAATAAGCTACTTTCCATGTATAGTTTGCCATAGCCAGATTGGCATTGGAATCTCAGAGTTTTCACTGGCAATTTCAAACAATAGGCAATACAAATTTCATGATTTACATCCAATTTTGTTTCCTGAAAGTATGCAACTCCTCCTTTTGCCACTTAGAATAAAATGACTCAAATTACTTTGCCACTTTCAGCTTCTCCAGTGGATTACTGGTAGTGTAATTTTCAGTAAAGCTCTATATGCAAAAAGCTCCGTGGCTAGGAAATGTGGCTCTCATCTTTGAAAAGTAAATGAAAATTCATCATTCACCATCTCATGAAATTCTTTTATCTTTAGTAGTACAAATACAGATGAAAATTACTCTCTACCCTTTCTTATATATATATATATACACACACACACTTTGAGGTCCTTCCAGTGGTGAACGTTGTGCAAATAAAACTCAGAACAGAAATATGCCACTTTCCTGACATCTTTGTGTCAGCTTGTACAAGTCACAAATAATGGAATTCGAGTATAACTTTTTCTTTCCTACAGGTTTTGTTATTATTGTTTATGATTGCAAAAAGAGTTTACAGAAACATGCTTTGCTGCACAGCACTGAGTGAACTGTGTACTCTTCAGTAGAGGCTTCCTGTTGGCTCAGTCAGATGAGAGTTATCTCCATTCCCTCTACAGAATGAGGGAGTTTGTCATTGTGATGCCCCAGAAAGAAACAGGGAGTGACAGTGGGACCATTATCTTTACCTTAGGATGTCACTACGTAAGAAGTCATGTTGTCATGTCATCTACTCCTGAATATGAGTAAAGATGGAAGAATCTGTGGCATGGACCAGCTATCATACAGCAAGAAAATATTGCACTCTTGACTTCTGGTCCTTGATGAGCTTGTGAGAGCTCAGAGGTGCCCAGTTATTTGAGCAGACCCCTGAATTCATTGTTAGGTGGGTGAGAATGAAAACAACAGTACCAGGAAGGAACCATGAAAATCCTTCAGTGTATAGAAGAGGTCTGAATTCCATGCTGTCTTAAACTAAATTAAACACTATGTACAGATAGTAGAAAAGCAGAATCTGCTTTTTTTTTTTTTTTTTTTTTTTACAGCTTTTTGATCTTCTTAAGATCACATTTCTCTTTTGTCTTAACTGATTTTGCTGCTTGCTCACTTTGCAGGCAGTTGAGTAGTCTGGGAAGTATTTATCAGCCTCAGAATGAACTGGGAAATGTCCCACTGGGAAGAAATGATGATGGCTTTACCCTCCTGGCAGACTCTACTTGAATTGTCATCTGCCATGTGTAACCAACCATACTTTTACTGGATAACAAAAAGTGGCATTAATATTTTACTGAACAGAGACTATGCTTTCATTAAATTTCATTACGATTTGATTTATTGATGAGTACAGGAGAGCACTTTCCAAGGACTATACAGAAAAGTTTTCAGGAGTCAAAAGAGCACTAGTGTTTAATAGGCCTCAAAGACTATGGTTACAAGAGCAATGCACCAGAAGCTATATTCTTTAGATATAAGGCATTATCTGTAAGAAATGGTGAGCAAGTGTATATAAGACTGCACAGAGGCTCTTTTTTTTTTTTTAATTCCTTTTGGGGGGGGTCATAAGATGGGTGTCACATTGTGATTTATTCTAACATCTTTAATTTCAAATGTACTATGATACTATTCTATATTGTAAAGTTCCAAATGGCCTTAGACATCCAACAGCTACAACTACTTATTACAACTTTGCAGTCTCCTGTGTCAGTGTAGTAGTAGAGACAGAACCCAGATCCTCTTGCTTATGAGAGTGATCATATTATGGAGATAGAGTTATGAGTGTGATGCCAGCCACACACCTGTGCTACCTCCTTCCAATACTGTATATAGTGCTTTGGGTGTAACTGCAAAGTTACTTTGCTGATCGCACAATAAAACATACTAGAGCAAAGAGGCAAAGCAATTTTAAAATCTTACATTAAAATGTACTAAAATTAAACATTTTTGGAAGTTTGCCAAGCTTTCATTCTAACAGTGCTACTTAACATACACAAAAGAATATATTAATTACTTTAAGGAAAATATAGAACAATATACATTACATTCTGAGTGAGGTACTAGAAACCGTAATGGATGTTGTCTTCTAAAAAGATTCCTTAGCCAGCTAGGGGGAACTTTTTAAATCATAACCTTCTGCATTTACTTTCTTTACTTCTCCTTTATAATCCATTGAAGGATACAGCAGAGAAAAAAAAAGGAAGCCCCATAATAATGAGCTTTGGAAAAGGTAAGCTGAGATTAAGTTCATGTGCCATTAGTATGGAATTGTTCTCTATAGTGTATTTTAAGCAGATTTAATCCAATGTTAAATAATACAAGGACAGCATTATTTTTGTTTCTTTCAGATGATTATTCCAAGGCTTTATCACTAACTAGTCAGATAGTTTAAGAAAAAATAAGGGTTTTTTTTCATTTTCAGTTTTTGCTTTTGGTTTTCTGTAAGATGTATTGCTTAACATGACCTGTAGCTTATTTCCTTTATGTACTGTTAGTTAGTAGAAGTTCATTTAAACTTTCAGCTTTATAGTTGCAGAAAAGGAACAAAAAGCTAAAGTTTTTTCTTTAATTAGAAAACACCTACTCATTTTCTTGTTGGTATTAGAAAATTTAAATAAATTTTCGTTTAAAGATATGTGCTTCTTTTATATCTATGTTATACACTCACATATATCTGTATATGTGATATATATCATTCCTCTGTAATGGTAAGAATCTTGAGGTTTAAGCACTATTTCCACTTGAAAATCTGAAGTAACTATAAACATTTACATGCATATTCATAAGATTCCTTGTGTTCATTTANATAGTGGAAACCACAGCACTTAACTCTAAGAGGTCTTAGCATTTGGGTACTTTCAACTTCCATCCTATAGCCTAGGAAATGCTCTGTTAGTACATTCAAAGCTGGATGTGGCACAGCACTGGAAGTTTCAGTAGTTAAACTTCAAGTATTGCCAATGAGAAGCCATTTCAGAGATGTAAAAACTGAGAGGAAGAGTCTGAAGGGAGCTCAGATTTTTTACACAGTTGTGATCTCTTCAAGCATTTCAGGTAGCAAATGCCCAGGAGGGAATATTCCTCTTGAAAAATCACACTTGGATGTGACACTGTTCCTTTACTGGGTCCTGCTCTCAGCTTCTCTCTGCACATAGCCACCTGTGGAGAGCAAGGTAGCTGTGTTTGGGAAGGCAGGACAGGAGATTAAAGCTATACTGTGTGCTACCTATAAAATACCCTAATGAATGCTGGAAATGAGTCAGGCCTTACAATTGTCGAGCTTGAAGCTTTGACTGTGTAGACATAAGCTTATGCATAACCATAAGGTTATGGTGCAACGAAACTTTTTCTCTTACTTTTAAAACAAAGGGACTGCTTGAGCTCTAATAGAGGAGCTGCGATTAGTTTTCTAAATTAAGGGGATCAAACCTGCATTTAAGCACCTCTGATCTGATTCAGACCCACTACTTATTCCAGCTGTTCAATCATACTCAGGCAGAAGCTTTGCCAACCTTCAGCTTTGCTGAGCAGAAGAGGTACCTTCCATCCCCAGTAATGCTGTGAGGATTACAGGAAACCTCCTTCACAGACCTTTCAATTACACCAAAGCATATATAAAAAAAAATCATTTCTTTGACATTCACTGCTTCACTTGCTAGCATGAAAAGTTATTTCTCCCTGAACGTCTCTAAAATACTATCAATTTTGGCAGGATGGCAAAAAATAAGCTACTTTCCATGTATAGTTTGCCATAGCCAGATTGGCATTGGAATCTCAGAGTTTTCACTGGCAATTTCAAACAATAGGCAATACAAATTTCATGATTTACATCCAATTTTGTTTCCTGAAAGTATGCAACTCCTCCTTTTGCCACTTAGAATAAAATGACTCAAATTACTTTGCCACTTTCAGCTTCTCCAGTGGATTACTGGTAGTGTAATTTTCAGTAAAGCTCTATATGCAAAAAGCTCCGTGGCTAGGAAATGTGGCTCTCATCTTTGAAAAGTAAATGAAAATTCATCATTCACCATCTCATGAAATTCTTTTATCTTTAGTAGTACAAATACAGATGAAAATTACTCTCTACCCTTTCTTATATATATATATATACACACACACACTTTGAGGTCCTTCCAGTGGTGAACGTTGTGCAAATAAAACTCAGAACAGAAATATGCCACTTTCCTGACATCTTTGTGTCAGCTTGTACAAGTCACAAATAATGGAATTCGAGTATAACTTTTTCTTTCCTACAGGTTTTGTTATTATTGTTTATGATTGCAAAAAGAGTTTACAGAAACATGCTTTGCTGCACAGCACTGAGTGAACTGTGTACTCTTCAGTAGAGGCTTCCTGTTGGCTCAGTCAGATGAGAGTTATCTCCATTCCCTCTACAGAATGAGGGAGTTTGTCATTGTGATGCCCCAGAAAGAAACAGGGAGTGACAGTGGGACCATTATCTTTACCTTAGGATGTCACTACGTAAGAAGTCATGTTGTCATGTCATCTACTCCTGAATATGAGTAAAGATGGAAGAATCTGTGGCATGGACCAGCTATCATACAGCAAGAAAATATTGCACTCTTGACTTCTGGTCCTTGATGAGCTTGTGAGAGCTCAGAGGTGCCCAGTTATTTGAGCAGACCCCTGAATTCATTGTTAGGTGGGTGAGAATGAAAACAACAGTACCAGGAAGGAACCATGAAAATCCTTCAGTGTATAGAAGAGGTCTGAATTCCATGCTGTCTTAAACTAAATTAAACACTATGTACAGATAGTAGAAAAGCAGAATCTGTTTTTTTTTTTTTTTTTTTTTTTTACAGCTTTTTGATCTTCTTAAGATCACATTTCTCTTTTGTCTTAACTGATTTTGCTGCTTGCTCACTTTGCAGGCAGTTGAGTAGTCTGGGAAGTATTTATCACAGCCTCAGAATGAACTGGGAAATGTCCCACTGGGAAGAAATGATGATGGCTTTACCCTCCTGGCAGACTCTACTTGAATTGTCATCTGCGTGTAACCAACCATACTTTTACTGGATAACAAAAAGTGGCATTAATATTTTACTGAACAGAGACTATGCTTTCATTAAATTTCATTACGATTTGATTTATTGATGAGTACAGGAGAGCGCTTTCCAAGGACTATACAGAAAAGTTTTCAGGAGTCAAAAGAGCACTAGTGTTTAATAGGCCTCAAAGACTATGGTTACAAGAGCAATGCACCAGAAGCTATATTCTTTAGATATAAGGCATTATCTGTAAGAAATGGTGAGCAAGCGTATATAAGACTGCACAGAGGCTCTTTTTTTTTTTTAATTCCTTTTGGGGGGGGTCATAAGATGGGTGTCACATTGTGATTTATTCTAACATCTTTAATTTCAAATGTACTATGATACTATTCTATATTGTAAAGTTCCAAATGGCCGTAGACATCCAACAGCTACAACTACTTATTACAACTTTGCAGTCTCCTGTGTCAGTGTAGTAGTAGAGACAGAACCCAGATCCTCTTGCTTATGAGAGTGATCATATTATGGAGATAGAGTTATGAGTGTGATGCCAGCCACACACCTGTGCTACCTCCTTCCAATACTGTATATAGTGCTTTGGGTGTAACTGCAAAGTTACTTTGCTGATCGCACAATAAAACATACTAGAGCAAAGAGGCAAAGCAATTTTAAAATCTTACATTAAAATGTACTAAAATTAAACATTTTTGGAAGTTTGCCAAGCTTTCATTCTAACAGTGCTACTTAACATACACAAAAGAATATATTAATTACTTTAAGGAAAATATAGAACAATATACATTACATTCTGAGTGAGGTACTAGAAACCGTAATGGATGTTGTCTTCTAAAAAGATTCCTTAGCCAGCTAGGGGGAACTTTTTAAATCATAACCTTCTGCATTTACTTTCTTTACTTCTCCTTTATAATCCATTGAAGGATACAGCAGAGAAAAAAAAAGGAAGCCCCATAATAATGAGCTTTGGAAAAGGTAAGCTGAGATTAAGTTCATGTGCCATTAGTATGGAATTGTTCTCTATAGTGTATTTTAAGCAGATTTAATCCAATGTTAAATAATACAAGGACAGCATTATTTTTGTTTCTTTCAGATGATTATTCCAAGGCTTTATCACTAACTAGTCAGATAGTTTAAGAAAAAATAAGGGTTTTTTTTCATTTTCAGTTTTTGCTTTTGGTTTTCTGTAAGATGTATTGCTTAACATGACCTGTAGCTTATTTCCTTTATGTACTGTTAGTTAGTAGAAGTTCATTTAAACTTTCAGCTTTATAGTTGCAGAAAAGGAACAAAAAGCTAAAGTTTTTTCTTTAATTAGAAAACACCTACTCATTTTCTTGTTGGTATTAGAAAATTTAAATAAATTTTCGTTTAAAGATATGTGCTTCTTTTATATCTATGTTATACACTCACATATATCTGTATATGTGATATATATCATTCCTCTGTAATGGTAAGAATCATGAGGTTTAAGCACTATTTCCACTTGAAAATCTGAAGTAACTATAAACATTTACATGCATATTCATAAGATTCCTTGTGTTCATTTACCCATCCTATTTCTCAGCAATATTTTTTGACTGAAGCAGTGTGGGACAGTACATAGCCAAAGCAATTTTTCTGGCCTTTGAACCACAGTGTTCACATAGCATATAGAGGCTTCTGGACTCATCTTACTCATTTAAATCTACTTTAAATCTACTACTATTCTGTTACTATTTTTCCTATTTTTTTTTCCCCCTGCCTGGCTCCCTCTAAGGCTCCATGAACAAACAGCCAAAGTAATAAAGGAAAAAAATATTCTAATGGTAGTAGTAAATTCTAATTTACTTTTCACATTATTTCATGCCTTTTCTGACCTTAATGTGGAAGAACAATAGTTGAACATATCTCATCTGCTTGTTTAATTATATTTTTGTGAGTTAATAAGCTTCAAAAGGTACTACTCCGGCTTTTATTCATCAGAGAGATGCTATGCTCAGGCATTAACTGACATTTTGTATTAGGTTTTTGGTAATTTTTTTTGTTATCATATCTTGAAAATGGGAATGCTCCAACACGCTCTTCACTAGACGGACAGAGCTTAGCAGAGGTTCTTTTAATTACATTATCAAATTAGATATCTCTGGATAAGCACAATGCTAAAATTCAGTGTGTGAAAGTAGTCAGAACAGCAGATGCTAAAGAAATAATGGAGAAAATAAACATATGACATACAAATTGCAGAATCACATAATTACAGTATGGGTGAGGTTTGAAGAGACCTCTGGATTCCTCCCAACCAGCCCTGTCCCAGCAAGGGCACCCCAGCTCACATCCAGGCAGCTTTGGGACAGCCCACATCTCAGCACTCCAGCAGTACTGCCTGATGAGCAGAGAGAGCTCCTGGGCTCTGGGCTATGTCTGGTGCCACTGGACGCACCACCCAGAAAACCTTGACTCTGTGCTCTCTGCACCCTGCTTTCAGGTTTTTCCTACACATTGATAAAACCCTAACCCCTCTAAGCCTTCTTTTCTTCAGTGTGGTCAGGTAGAAAATAAATAATACAGTAGGAAAGTACAAAGAAATTATGGATTTAATATTGATCTTCTGTTCACATAATGATGTTCTTTTAAGAGTGGTTCATTGTGTAGGTTAAAGTAAAGCTGAAACTAGCTTCTCTTGTATCTGATTTTGTGATATTAATGAACATTCAAAGATATTTGTCAAGGCACATTCAGAGCTTCAAAAGCAAAGATACAGTAAGATGAGGAACCAGTGAAAACATTGAGGAAAAGTAAGAATGTGTGTCAGGACTGACTAGCTGATGCAAACAAATAAGCTTCTCAGGCTCAATGGGATTCTAATCTGTTTTCATAGCAGAGATTAGACATTACAGGCAAAAGTATTGCATTATTTGATTGCTATAGTGGTCAAGATGAAAAAAGTACTGTGAAAATTCAAAAGTTATATTGAATGATATCCCTGGAATTTAGGGCAAAGGCAGTACTTCTCGACTGATAGAGATTCTTTTTTTTTTTCCCCCCAAATTGACTTTGTTTTTTCAACAACAAAGTTCTTATTCTTAGCAATTCTTCCAGTTATGTTGCATAAGTGATTATTTTACACTACTTTCTGTATCGCCGGCAACATGCCAGGCAATGCTCCATCAGAGTTTCATACCAAAGCGCTACCAAAGTCAAGGGGATTTTTGTGGGAAGATTGACAGCCATACTAGAGCTCACTCTGAAAGTGAAAAAGCACTCATGGGTAAAATAAAACATTACTGAAGTTTCAGGTTAACAGTTAATGATCACACAGTTCCTTGCAGGCAATTACTGCAGTCTTTTTAAAGCCCCTTTTGTGGCTGTTGGAGTTTGAAGGGGCCCTGGGGGCTTCCTGTACTACTGATAACCATTTTAGCAAGCAGTCAGTTTGCTTACATTTCACAATGCAAAGTTTAACATTCTCCTTTGGTATTCTGTCATGTAATATTCTCCGTTATAGTCCTTTAGCTGAATGTGACTTCTATTTTATCATAAAGTGAAGCAGCACCTGAGAACACTGATATGGTCTCTGAACAAGTTTAAGGTATACGTACACCTGCCAGTGGGAATTTGGATTTTAAAAATCCCATATACGTATTTTCACTATTTTTGATGGGTTTGTACCTTTCCATAGACTTATGGCAAGACAACTGTTACATGTTTTCTTATTAACTGTTCTGAAATAACTAAGACTAGTCTTGTCTTAAAGACTTTTAAATAGAAATAAACATAATGGTAGAAGTTGTTTCTGCGTGCCACTGAATCCCAGAATAAGTGAATGACTTGTCCAAGATGATAACGAAGTCCATGGAAACTTCCACTATGGATTATACCCTTTCATATCAGTTATGTAAATGGGAGAAATACAACTGACTGTAGACCTTTCTCTTTCAAGGTTATCTGAGTACATCTCTATTCTAACGCACTAATAAGCTGTTTATACTTCCAGGATTTAAACTTGCATATCCATGTTACAGAAAAGAGGTTATTCCATTCTAATTGCTATGTTTTGTGAAAACCTATTTAGCAGTGGTCAACACAATTCAACTTACTTTTGATGACAACAGCATAATTATCTATGACAGCAAACCAATCTCCTTCTGCAGTCAGTTCTTTCTAAAATAGGTATCTGAAATCATTCAAACTCCCCAGAAGGACCCAGCTTGCTGAAATGACTATGAAGTATTCTATGGGTAGTTGTATAAACATTTTTCATCCAATTGTCTACATTTTGCCCAACGCATCATACTTCCTCATATAGTCCCACAATAGGTTTCCACTGTAAAATACAGTTACAAAGAACCATTTTGCACCTACAAAAGTTGGGAGGTAGAGAGGAAAATAATCTTAGAAGAATGAATTTCTGATGGTTAAACTTGGATTACAGCTATACCAATGACATTTTCGGAAAGTCTTCCCCCTCCCCCCCCTTAAACAGAACATATTTACCTGCAAGTTGAAATACTGTTGTTTCAAAAAAAAGTATAGAACTGTATTCAATGAATTTGAAACATGACATATCATTCAAAATGGAATGCTAACAAAAAGTTTTCATTAAGTAATGTTATGTTTGCCTTAATTGGTATGCTAATCTGTACATAGTGGACAAAATACCTGATATGAAAATAAAAATGTAATTAATTTTTTCTACAATCACTTCTTGAAAAATATAGACATTCAGAGTTTATGTGCATATACATATGCTGCATTTATTTGTGTGCATCAATAAAATACAGAATTATTTACCTGCCATCGTACTCCAAAATGCCTGTAACTGCAATTCACAGATTTTAAGTCTTTGGTTCTAGTAAGATTTTTATTATTTGGGTCAAAATATAGAACTATAATTCACTATATTTTTTTCCTTCAAAGTTTTTTTTATTCTCTGGGTCCTATTACATTAGTGTCCTGAAAAATAAAGCAGCTTCATTTGATTCAAAGCAAGCAGAGGAAGATTTGATTATGAATGTATTGAAGCAAAAATATGAAGTGACACATTATGGTATTCAACATTAATGTCTTAAAAGAGACAGAAATGTTGGTTGCATTTATGTGACTTTGCTGTTTCATTATACATGATCCATTAGCTTTTCTTTTCTTGCTTCAGGGTGGCTGTGATGAAGAGAATACAGTCAGATGGCCTATATAGCCATGCATTTTTTTTTCTGTCCATATAAATACATGGCTTCAAAAATACCATCTAAACAAGATAAAGTTTATCAGAAAGAAGTTGAATAAGTTGTTTTATCTCTCAAGACCTTTTTATTCTCCTCCTTCCCCAGTGAAACAGAACGAAATGAATTTCAAAGATGTCTTGAAAGTTTATTTGTATTTTTACTTTTTCAATTTTCAGGGTCACTCTAACTCTACCATTTTGTGATCAGTTGTCATTTCGTGACATTTGCTATTGACCTGAACATTGTATCGCTACCACTACCTTCTCTTTAACTTCTTTGACAGAATATATTTACTGAAAGAAGTTAGAAATGAATGAGCTTCAGGAAACCAATGGTTTGTAAGCATATCCACAGAAAAAAAGTTGTTGCTCCAGTGAGACCTGAGGCAATCAAGAGACAAGATCTCTGGCTTGGCTCTCCAGAAATAGATGGTTGTTTATCTTTGACAGGCTGTATATCCTTTCTGCCACATTCATTTCTGGCTGTCCAGGTGACCTACTTCCAGCATTTCTCCTATACTGCAGTCTTCCTCTTCACACTACATTTTCTTTCTGCCTCTCATAACATTTTCCCTCTCCTTGTTCCACCCCCCTCATTTCAGTTTCTTTGTCTCCTGTTTTGCCTTTAAATGCAATTCTTTGTTCCGTAACAAAATCCATCTTATCCTCAAAAGGAACCCCGCCAGTCCCAGTCAAGGAACATGTCATTCCTCCTTTCACTTGCATTTTGCATCCCTCTCTTTGTATCTGTTTTATTTTTAAAGATACACATTATGGTTTTTGTACCTTATACCTGTCCAGACCAAAGCAGAATAGTGCTTCTGTTGTCCATAATAACTAAATCCATTGCAGGAAAGAGAATACATCATCCAATTTATCTTGATTCATGAGGTATTGTTAGTTATTTCTCTATATTTGAATATGCACTTTTCAGTTGTAAGAATGTTCTTGAGTACTGAAATGTCATTAAGTCCAATGTATCCTTTTGCTTTTGAAAAGTGATCTTATTCCTTTTATAGTTTGTTTTCAATATCTTCCATAGATATCATAGAAAAATGACTGAGGACTATATAATATAATGCAAACAGACTAGCGAATATGACTTGACCCTAAGTTCAGTGTAGAATAAACTGTTAATAACCTGTATGTGACAGCCTGTATCTATAGCATAGCTTATGAAAAAGCAGTTAGCAAATGATTCAGAACTTGGAAATAACTTAAAAGTCCATTTGTAAGGAAAATTCTTATGAATAATAAATGTAATGTACTTATTGAAACAAATTGTAAGCTACTAACTAACAAAACAAGAAAAGACATTTGCAATAAAAGCTATCTACCAAAAGAATCTGACTTCATTTACTACAGCACCTTCTCAATGAGATCCTTCTCATTGCCAGGGGAAGACCACTCTGCAGGCACATAAAGTTTATTTTCTTCAGTTCTGTTTGCAAGGTGTTAAGCCCTGTTTTAACTGTTCTCTACTGTAAATCTGATTTGTAAAAATGCCTAATGGAATGCAATACCAAGAAAACTCTCATGGAAAAAATAGGTACTTACATCTATAATTTTTCCAAATGTAATTATATGAATAGTTAATAAAGAATGACTGCATATTTCATTGTAATATGCTGCTTGCCTGTCCTATTAGTGGCTTATCTTTAATTCTTGAAAGCAGAGAATCAGGAAGAGAGAAGATAGAAATGAAGACCAAAAGATGGACAGAAAAAGCTGCATTTTAGCTATTTTTGGATTTCCTGTGCTTAATATAACCCCTCTAAGGATCTTCCCATGAGGATGTGGACAAGGTTGGACCAAGAAGAAAAAGAACAAATTCAAATTAAGTTCATTCACCTTCCAAGTTGTGCTATAGCAGATGGCTGATGAATAAAAACTTAGAGAAGATCTTCAGGTAAATTTTCTCACAGTGAAAATGAGACTTGTGTTTTCAAACATGCTTCCTTTAATTGTTAAGAGACTTCAGCTCCCAAATTCATTTGAAATCTTACATGTCCTTATAATATATATAATTTTACTTATAATCTTCTGATTTTAAAGAGTGAAACATTTTCCCTTTCAGTAGAGATTTTTTTTTTATTCAGTGTCTAATTTGTGTATCCTTTAAATCAACAGAAAGAATTACAAGTGTGCCTATTCTGAAGACATTCCATATGTAAACTTCTATTTATTAATAATGGTGTGGGTAATATTACCATCATAAACGCTATTGCTCTGACCATCTTTCTGTGAGTATCCTATGGTGATGAATGGGAATGATGCTGAGAAAAAAAAAATCTAGTACATCTCCAGCCTCATCCACTTCATAAAGTTTTGTCATGATGCCTATCATTAGAACCCAGAAGCTCAAAGAGAATGTTCTTTGCTTCACATTTTTAATTGCCCAGCTGTTTTTCTGCTCTTAGTGAAGAAATCAATAATTTTCCTAGTCTTGACATAAATGATCAAACATTTTCACCAAAATGAAATCTATGATGAAGTACACTTAATGTTGTGTTGTTTGTTTTTTTTTTTTTAAATGTGTTCCACAAACATCATCCAGCACACATTTCATGAAAATCTGAACTAATGTTTGAAAAGTTTTCCAGACTATACTTTCTTTTACATCAACATTTTCATAACAGTTACCTAGCAGTTATTTTCTGCTTGAGGTCCATATCTTGAGAGAACACTTCCATCTTGATCATACTTGATATTGTCATCTGACATTATTCCAAAGCTTGAAAAGGCACATTTGTGTTCAGGTCTGGCTATTTGTTGTAATTTAAGACTCCTTTCCTTACCAATAACCTTGCATTAATATATATATATAGATAATTATTCTCACACACCACATTAAACAAAGTTATCAAAAGGAGATTCAAACCACTCAACTCAAAATATTCACAAGTGTAGTTATCTAATCAACACAGAAAGCCATATAACATGTGCTGCTGACTTCCTCCTGATCCTCCCATCAGACTCCTGCTTTATGCCTCAGAGATATTAGAACATTAATTCAAAGAACTAATCCACACCTCATCCTACAATTTCAGATCTTCTGTAATAAACAGTTGTGAAATCACCACCATTTCCCTTCTTGACCATTAAATAGCCTTCTCTGACATCCAGCAGAAACAAAGCTATAACAAATTACAAAAGTGATAAAGAGTCACTTCAGTAAACTTCACATTGTGCTTTTATTTTATTTCTTAGTTTATTGTTATTTTTCTGGTGTGGTACATGTTTTCCTTTATTAATTTGTTTACATTTGTCCAACAGATGCACTTTCATCATTTCAGGCAGTTAGAGTCCATTCATAATATGCTGCAATATGTTTTTGTTTCATCTACCTACTGTGATATTTAAGAAATATATAATCTCATTCACTTAGCAGCTTTGATTTCTATCAGTCAGATCGTCATCTGAAAACATTCCCTCAGCATCTTTTCTCCTCCCCAGGAAGCACATAATCTGTTTCAACATGTTTATCTGTTTCTTCAAAAGTGTTTCCAGCAACAACTACAGGTCACTACCAAGGCAAGTTATGCATCTTAAATATTTAAGATCAGCCATTTTCTTTTCCAGCTTTAATTTAAGAAGCAAAGTCTTTACCTCTATATTCTAGTTACTACTATCTTCTACCAACAGGCCCTACAGGTGTATTTTGGCATGTGAACATTCATGGAAAACAATCTAACAAATACTTGTTAATTCCATCCTGTAACATGATGGAAAACACAGCAATAACAGCAAAGCAACAAAGTCCCAGGCTGCAGCAAGTGAGGATTTGCTCAAATACAACAGCCTTGGGCACAGAAATAAAAGAAAGAGACTGCTTACCTTCAGAAGGACACAGATATCACCAGTAAGATACTCTTGCCTCTGCTGCCTACCCTTAAATGAGTTCTGGGAAGGGGTGGATCCTGGCTCCACCCCTTCCGATCACTCAGGGGGCATTGCTTGCACCTGTGCTCCCCTGGGTTGGACCTGCATTCCCATCAGGTGCTCAATCACTGGTTCAAGCCGTGACTTAGCATTTCTGCTACACTTCCATTCCAGATCCTTTCTAATTTATAGTTGTACTCAATTCCCTTTGCATATCATCATAATCTGCACTTCTCATTCATGAGTCATGTTTAGAATTATTCCCACGGGCTCCAATTGAACTGAATTGCCTTTTTGTTGGCACTTTATCTATCATATAGAATACTTGCCCATGGAGCCTACCATATAAACTTGGTTTTAAAGGTCAGCTACCTAGCTTACAAGTTCAGCCAGGCTGAGCCAAGAAAATTAGAAATACTTTGTAATTAATAAAAGGGATTTTATTAGCACAGCCAAATTTAAGACCAAAGTCCCTGGTGTGTCTAAGTAAATATACTTACACCAGTGTACATAAAATATTTCCTGAAATTTCTGGATTTATAATTTAGAAGCATCGTTTACATTTTTTTTTTTTTTGAGTTCTTAAAATGAAAAATTATATCATCTTCTAGTAGATAGCACATATGGAAGCTGAGGAGTGGTTTGTGAGGATCTGAAGGCCTGCAGCATGAATATGACTATATTGACATTTTAGTTCCTGACTGACATTTTATTTACTGACAGAATTATTGAAAACTTTGCAGTAAAGAAGTATTTTAAAAGACATAATTCAGGCAGTGCCACTAAAATGTAGTGTAACATGGTATCACTGAGCTCCTATGCCTAAATAAGGTGACAGATGCACTTTTATTTCAGAGGTAGTCCATTCCCAGCATGGAATGAACAAGTCATGACCCATGGATGCAGTTCACAGGAAGTCATTTATGTCCTTCAATTTTTTTTCAGCTTGTCCACAGTTGTCAGTCTCTTTTAACAATGTAGTCTACGCAATGACTTACACTGTTTCTCTGCAAAATTTACTGTGTTAATGGGCAAGCCTGAAGGAAACTTAATCCTGATTCAAGGAATTTAGGACTTACTGTTCACATTTTTTAATTTAGCTGATTCCCTCCCTCCCTCCCTTCCTTCCTTCCTTCCTTTCCATTGTAACTAAATAGCACACGTATGCTGCCCAAGGAGGTTGTGGATGCCCCATCCCTGCCGGCATTCAAGGCCAGGCTGGATGTGGCTCTGGGCAGCCTGGTCTGGTGGTTGGTGATCCTGCACATAGCAGGGGGATTGAAACTAGATGATCATTGTGGTCCTTTTCAACCCAGGACATTCTATGATTCTATGATCCTATGATTCTACATCCAGCAGCAAAGTTGTACCAGAGCTCATGCCCTTCTATCCTACATAGACTCAAATTTTACTACATCATATTTCAGTAATTATTATTATTATTATTAATTTGTGTATGTCCTTTTTTATTTTTATTTTTTTTCCAGAATTAATGATAGCAAATACTGCAAGAACAATAAGCAACACTTTTTTTTTGTCTTATAATCAAAGTCCAGTTCTCACGTGCATGTCCAAGGCCAGGTTTTCATACATTTTTTTTCATGTTAATGAAGTAATTTAAACAAGAAATAATCAAACTTGTCACTATTAAAGAAAAGATATATTCATCTAGAAATAAATTATTGGAATGTAGCCATTAAAACATAATCTGCCCTATGACCCAAATGTTACATTTAAGTCAGTGGCTGCTCCTAGAATGCTCTAAAAAGCAGCTCCCATCAGTCACTCCAATGAGGTTCCTTGTGCTGAACTGCACTATGCATCCAAGAATTTAAAAAAAAACACAACCTATGCCAGCGACCATCCTGTAGAAACTCAAATTCACTGCTTTCCAGTGCAGAAATAAGCTAAAAAATACAGAATCCCTCTAAGTACAGCAATACTCTATTCCTCCAGTCTTCTCTCTTGCTCTATTTTTCCAGCTTTGTAGTTAATTTCTTCTTCAGCACAGTTCTGATCCTGTGAGCTAGCTTTATTACCATGACAGAATTTAAGTTTAGCTAAGTCCAGAGAGATTAATTTATCTTCCAAATTCTTCTGAAAATTCAAAATACTTTTCAAGACTACGTATGTGCCTTTTGTTGAAGACATACAATAGAGTACATAAAACTTATCAAAGGTTAGGGAACACAGAAAGCAGAGTATAAGGGCTGGTGTAATTTCCAGTTCTACTTCTCTTTAAAGAGAATAAGATAGCTGACTATCTTACACAGACACTTATGGTCAGAGTTATTATTGGGATATATTTGGGCAGTGGGTAAAACCCACACATAGAATCAAGTCTTTTGAAGTAGCCATGGTCTGGACAATGACAGGAGTGTCTGTTGTGGGTATCCTTGCAGAAATCCTTCCGCTGGACTGGCAGAGACTTCCTAAATCACTGTTCTGCTGAATTCTTATGTATCTATCCAGCTAAATAACTGCATGAGTCATTATTGTTGATCATCTTAAACTACATCCAAAATACAAAAAGCTTAGATATGTGCCAAAATCTTTTCCTATATGTTCATTTCTGCACCTGTAGGAACACATTTTATCGATTATGTACAAGTGCCTTTTTTAATGTACAATGGCCAATTCTGCACCAGATATTCCCTGTAGAATCCTTGGGATGCCAGATTCCCCATCCAGGATATTGATTAAAACTTTTAGGCATATAAATCCTGCCTGTCAATTGGTCGAGGTACAGCAGGAACTGCTTAAGGAGATTTTCTGGACAGCAGAAAATTTTAATCTGGAGTGCTCCTGTGTTTGAAGTAGGTAAATGCTTTGGAGTGTGAGTGTCTGGAAGTTCTGTCAACCACCTTGTCACAGGTGAGCCCTCTGTGTCCTCTGTGTAGATGGAGAGTTTTAGAACAACTCAGGGATTATCAGTTTAGGAGGTCAGACTGGGACCTCAGGCACAATGTTGGTATCTCCCTGTGCCCCATTATTATAGCTATAGGACAAATTTGAGTTTCATCATACTTCTTATTTCTAACACTAAGCCTGGGAGACATAATGACATATGAGCGGCTTGTTCATGTCTATTGATCAGCACTGACCAGCTGCCTGATTTGGCTCTGACATTTTGGCTTGCCAAAAAAATTTTAGTTCTTTGGCAAACAAAACTTCTACTGTCAGCCAGGAGTGTTTGCACATGGACTCTCAGCAGGGAGTGTTTGATTATAAGAGTCAATAGGCACCTGTCAAGGAGAAAGCAAAGCTTCTGGAAGTTGTGATTGTGTTGAATTTTCCAGTCATCTCTCCTTGGGTCTGGGACTGAGCTTAATCCAAATTATAGACACATACATAATCAATCTCACTCAAGCAACAGTCTGGCATGGGATTCATCTGTGCTACTTGGGACCTTGGTCCTTACAGCTATAATGTGTCGACAGTTTACAGGCTGGTTCGGCCTGGTTCCGTGACTAGTGGGGCGGAGGGATTTCGCAAAATCCGCGCCTCCGGAAAAAGGAAAAAGGAAACAGAGGAACCCAAAATAATTAAAAAATAGTGGCAACGATCTGAAGAGAAACAAACCAATTTACTAAATATAGTATTGGAATGCAAGATAACACACTATAATACAATATAATTAGAATTGAAGCTAATAAATCAAATATAATGAGAGAGAGAGATTGTCCAAAAGCTGGGTAGGCCTCACCATAACGCTGAGGTGAGATGCGCAGTCTGGTTGAGCAGCAGGGAGAGAGACTGACGAAGAAGAGCCAGTCAGATGACCTACCAAGGCCTTATATCTGTTCCCCCTGAGCGGAAATAATAACAGCACAGCGAGCAGTCTTCTGGGGAACGTAGTTCTTCTCTTCGAGGACAGGTACCCGGAACACTTTAACTCCCAGTGCACTACATGATGTTATGATGTGGAATACTTATAACCAAAAATAATAAAACCGTGACAAATGCCATGTGTGTGGCAGAGCAATCTAGCAAATAAAAAATATAGGAACCTTATATGTGATGCTTTTAGAGATACAGTGTGTCAGAGTAAGTGAGAGTGCATTGCAGTGGCACAAGGACAAGCACTACTTAGACATGCTTTCTTAAATGTGTATAAGTGACCTCTATGCACTCTTAGAATTGTACACCAGACTTTTGTATGTTGCCATAAAGATATTTGTAAAGGGGGTCAGAGTATTTATCCTCTGAAACACATACAAGTCTTGAAGCAACAGAATGGTGTTAGACATGGACAGTGACTCTAAATCTAAGTCATAGAAAAGTGTGAAAACACATTCTAAATAATAAATAGGATCCAATTACAGAAATGCAGTTGGCTTGCATACACACATACACGCACAAAGGCATGTCTGAGGTCTGTCATAATTTAAAGCATTCTAAACTCTTCCTTTATTATGCTAGAGAAATTCTTGTTTTAGGAAGACTTTTAAGCATACATTTCACTTCTTCATTAGCTGCTCAAGTAGAAGTAGAGAAATAAATTATAACTTTTTCTAATGTCTGTGAGAACAGTCTCAAGAGAAAAACATAGTACAATTGTAACTCTAACTGAGATAAACTCAAAACCACAAAAGCTTTTAAGCATTTATGTATAGCTTGAAATATAAGAGTAATTACTTTGAAGCTAAGGAAGCAGTCACATGCTTAAATTCTTGGCTTTATTGAAAACTGAGAATTCACCCACAGGATTGTGGACAAATAACTACGATGAAGTTCCTGCAGGTGGAACTTTATGTATTCATATACATTCATTCTTACAGAGACTTTGGTAGACTATGCCCTTGAGGAGTTTGCCAAACTTTAAGTCCTCTATATCCAGTAAGTTCTCCTGAGGATAATGTGCAATTTTATATATACAGTACTACAAAAACATAATTTTTCCATGACATCTTGCTAGATGTTGTAATAGCCTTTTGATGTAGTAACAGAAGTTTTATCTCTAGCTTACGGCAACTTCAGAACTTGTAAACTGTGCTGTTCAGTGTTCAATGTGCAGCTGACTAGAAGTCTATGACTATTCCTCATCAGATTGGCAATAGGACAATAGTTAAATGTTTAGAAGGAACAGATTTTCCTTAAGAAAGTAAGATGTGGACCACATCTATACTTTACCTACTTGCGTGAAATAAAGAAAGTCTAAAACTATACCTGGAAAGAAAATAATTTTTCTGATTATGTTATAAGACGTATAAGCCTTAGCAGGTTAGGAAGTTTGCTGAATCATAGAACAGATTGGATTGGAAGAGACCTTAAATATCATCTGATCATCTACTTCCAAACTCCTGCTATGGGAAGGGGTACCTTCTACTAGATCAGTTTACCCAAAGACTCATCCAGCCACACCTTGAGTACTTCCAGGGACAGGGCATCTGCAGCTTCTCTGGGCAATTAGTTCCAGTGCCTCATTATACTCATCATGAAGAACTTCTTCCTTATATCTATTCTAAAACTACATTTTTTAATTTGAAACTGTTGTCCCTTGTCCTGTCACTACACTCCCTGCAAAGAGTTTCTCCCCAGAAACAGGATATCTTGAGTGGATATATCTGTACTAGTGGACTCAAGGATAATTTCTACAAAATGTGTTTGCCAGACATGAGTCTTCACATGCAGATAAAAACAGCTGATAGTATTTTCTTTTATAAATAGATTTTCATTATATTTCTAGATTCTAAGCACAACCAACATTGATCTGAGATTCAATGCATTTTTTGCTTATCCCAGTCAATGTCTTTTTGATCCCCTTTAAACCCATTACCACCCCCATTCTACCCACAAAAACCATAAAGCTCATGGTTTAATTTTCATGGCTTTCTTGCAAAGTCATCAGTGATGGTTAGGAACCTAAAAACAATGGAATTAAGTACATATGTTCTTTTGTGGAGTATTTCACTCAAATAGAATTGACAACAGGAGGCACTGTACTGCATGTGTCTGGCTGTCTCTAAAAATCAGTAGCATGGATGTCTACATCTGAGCTATTCACCTTAGGATATTTATGTTTTCTAAGGAGGAAAATAAAAAAGAAAGGTAGGGCACTGGCCATCTAATTCAATGTAATGTCTGTATGTGTATACAGAGCTGGTAGCACAGTAGGATCAAGTTACTGACTTAGGCTTTCAGCTCCCACCATAATGAAAACATCATCAACAATGGTAAAAATTGTAAAAATTAGAAAAATAATAATAAAATTGTGTCTTTCTCTATTGTCTCTTGATGTTCTACAAGCAAACGTTTCTTAGCTAGTTGTGGCAAGTCAAAACATGATTATATTCAGCAAGTGTATTGTTTGAACCGTATTAAAAAAAAAAAAAGAATTCTCAAAGTGTGTCTTATTTTTCATTTAGAAATTTGAATGAAAATAGTATTTGAAAATAAGTGCTTCAACTAGGTGGCATCCTGCTTGAAGATTTATGCCAGGAAAGAGAACAGACCTTGCACAAAGCACTCATATTTCTATTTAAAAAACAGATAGGGACCTTGAAAATTCTGAGAATCTGCTGATAATGGGCTAGGAAACCTTTTGTTTCTTATCTCTTGTCAAGACACTCTCAATTTCTATATTATATTTTGAAGAGATCTCTCCAGGTTTGACATCTGAGTGATAAAATCTGTGGAAAGCATAATTCCAAGTGCAGATTGAGATATATTTTTTCAAATTCATAACATTTGAATTTGTATTCCCTCTGGGCTCCACATGGTGTTCCTGTGAATTTATGATAGAATTAATAAACTTTACTAAATCTCCATACAGGAGTTCATGATGTATACCTTGGAAGGGGCTTAAGGGCATTGCAAGATTGTGGATAAAACAAAGTCTCTTTCAAGTTTGTACACATTCTCAGCTGGGAATGGACTTTGTCCTCCTCAGTCCCAAGATCTTTCTGGCCATTTTCTCATTTACTAATTTGTGCAGACTAAGAATTAAACAGTATGGATGATGGAGGTTATGCTGGGTATGTTTTCTTGTAAAGTACAGACTGTTGATAAGGAAATAAATGTGGACCTCAATGGGCCTGTGTTGTATCCATGACTGCTGACATGTCTACATTAACTACATTTTACAAAACGCCACCTAAAGACTGTTGTGAATTAATCATAAGCTCTGAGGTCCACCATCATATTCTTATCTCTCTGAGAAGCGTATTTTTTTAGGTTACAGTTATTGTTAACTGTATTTTAGCTATATTTTTTTTTCTGCACCAAATCTCCATTTGTATGTGGTTCATAGGCTGAAATTAACCCAGTTGGAACCCAACAGAAGGGCTCTCAAACTATTTACAGTTTATGGCTCCAGTGTTTCCGAGGTGTCAGTCTCATTCCCTGAACCTTAAACAACATAAAGAAAAGATGTAACATCTGAACATTTGTTACTTAGCTGCAGAAATTTGTTTTAGGCTGCAAGCAAAGTGGATTTGTCTGGATTAAACTCCGTTCTGTTCAGTAATGTCAGTATGGACCATTTGTAACTAATTCAGCTGAAGCCAGATTGATACACAAGGCATGCAAATTCGTATGCACCAACAGCTGCTCTCCCACTTGCACTCTCTCATAATTCCCTCCATTGCTGACTTGTATTCAATTTATAACTAATTGCAATTATCTATATCTCTCCGAGCTTAGGGCAGATCTCATCATCCTACAATGAAGACAAGAAAAACATCACCTTATGTAAAAGAGGTGTAGTTCCTGTCACTTACTTTTCACTAAATTTGTTCAGGAGATTTTATTTGATATTTTTGTATAATTTTGAATTATCATAATACATATATAATTTAGCTGAAATTATTGGTGATGACTCTCTGCAAGATTTTTCTGCTGTACCGTCCACTTTTAAATTATGCAAATAATCTATCCAAAGCGTATCTAGGGTTATTAGCTACAATGTAAGAACAGGAGCCCTTCAGAACACTGTGGAATAAAGTATCTGTTATAATGGTTATTGAAACTCAGAACAAGAAAAGAATGGACAAAGTATAGTCCTAGAAAAACTTTGCTGCACAAGATATTACATTCAGCTGATATGGGATTTAAAAATCTCAATAAAAAATAAGGAAAACAGAATCATTATAATTATTAATTGAACCAAATTCTTTCTGATTCATACCAGCATCCCAATTCCAGTTATACTGCAGCTTGTGTCTATGGACTTCTAGCAGTGAAATGAAGTTGTATAAAGTTCAGGAAAGGATATATTTGTCTTAGGAGGGAAAAAATAAATAAATAGGTTAATAGGTTTTGCTTTTCCCACTGTTGCCTTTTAAGCCATTTTAAAATAAATTCTGAGAATTGTCTTGTAAGTGAGTCCCACAGAACCATATACTGACTGTAGTGGAAACTTAGGTGCCAAACCTGTAGTTATCTACCATGGAAGTCATCTCACCTGATGTTTTTAAAATGTACACATTTGTAAATAAAGACCTCACCCAAAACTCTCGTTATAGCTATCTTTGTCAGAGAATCATAGATTCATAGAATCCTTAGAGTTGGAAGAGACCTTTAAAGGTCATCCAGTCCAGCTCCCCTGCAATGAACAGGGACATGCATAGCTGATTCAGGTTGCCCAGGGCCTGATCCAGCCTTACTTTGAAAGTCTCCAGGGAGGGGGCATCAATCTGTACGTCCTGTATAGGCATGTGATCTGGCAGAGAAACTAGTCACTATTTAGCAAGCTATCTCCAAACACAATGAAGTTAACTTGTGATGCTTGAAATATGTCTGTCATATAGCACACAGTTCTAGCAGTGCTATGTGAGTTCAAACTCCAGAGAGCCGTCACTCTGTCACCACAAGCAGCAACCTCCCATAGGTGGAAAAGATGCAGGCAGATCTGGGCAACTAGAAAACAGTGTGGCTCTTTACATGTCAGTTCAGAGCCAAGGAAACTTGAGGGTGATGATTACAATCAGTTATAACTGGGGCAGACAGACAAGGTGAGATACAATCATCTGAGTTTAAAATTGGCAGTTCTGAATTGCCAGCACCCTTGCTATTAAAAAAAAAAAAAGTGTTTTTGAGTGCTTTGCACACTCACATGGACAGTCCTACAGTCTGCATAATTTCTAAGAGGTCACACTTCAGTAATGTCAAACTCCCCGCTGGGAAGTTAATAGCCCCTTCCAGTTTACACCAACGGAGTGTCAGTGTGATGTGACGTCCTGGGCATCGAAACACAGCTTGCAAAGAACATGTTGTTCTCAAATACATTTAGTGCCTGAAGGTAGGTATCCAAATGTGTTTTCAGACCTTTAAATTAGCGATATGGTTTTCTCTATGTGTATAACTCTCCATGGAGCATAGGTACTGCAAATGATTTCAAGGATAAACCAAGTAGTAAGGTCTCAGGGAACACAGAAATGGCTCAGAATGTACATCAAGAAACATTGGCTTGGCCATCTCCTGCCTTAATCCACTGTGTTCTTAAGAACATGTAAAAAAATTCATTCATTCTCAGAAGTTTCATATTTTAAGGCAGGTCTTACTTTAACATCTGCATAGCTCTTTTAGCTGGAATAGTTTTCTTATTAAAAATATTTGCTATCTGCTGACTTTATACTACTGTATGCATATTAATAATGATAATAATATGAAATTCAAATACACATTTCTTCAAATCAACTTAGCATATTAGCTGTTTAGAAGCTGTTAAGACGTAACAAAATGTCTAGCTTGGTAAGGCACTGTAATGTTCAAAGAAGACAGCCATTATGAGATGGTATTGGCTATATTTAGACATCAGTAGCTGCAAGTAAAAAAAATAAATATGTTAGATACTACACAAGAAGGTGAACAAAATAAAAATGAACAAGCATCTGTCTTTGTTATAAGCAAAGAAGTGAGGGTGCAGGAAAATGAATGGTGAAATGGGTAAAAAAATTCCTAGAAGTTAGGCATTTCTGAGAGGATGGATAAGACAACAGGAAAAGCAAAGGGGGATGTAGGATGTAGGATGTTTATTTTTGCCTTTCCCTCCTGGAATGATAAATTTGGTGCTCTGAAAAGTGGCAGAACAATGCTATTTACTTAAATGTAGCATGGGTAGTGGGTTAAATTGAAAGACATCTTCACTGGCAGAAGAAATAGCAGTGGAAGTCTAACAACATGACTTCGGGTTATTCGCACACTTAGTGTTAAGAGAGAGTCAGTGCACAGTTCCAAAGTATATTTAAGCGAGCAAGAAGGGCTGCTTTCACATCAACAGACTGGGACTCTTGGAATGCTGGAAGCTCTGAAAAGCTTCTGCAAAGGCTGTGTTACTTGCTGTCTACCCCATTTAGCTGTCTGTATGAATGTAATAACAATACTTTTCCATCCATCCTCATCATTCTGTGGTGGCACTTGTAACCTTTCACATAAGCTAGGGCCTGACTTTGAGAACATGTTAAATATGGAACAGATAAATATCTCCACAGATTTTAATCTCAGTAGGAGCGTAGAGCCAAGAAATAAATATAACACTGATATGAAAGTACAGGGAAATATTAACATTGTATTATTCTGTAAGGGAGACAGAACTTCTCATACATCTCTATCAAGATTTTTTAGAAGAGTCAAGGCAAACATAAGTCTCAAGAAGGTTTTGATCTGGGATAATGAAAAGAAAGGGCAATTTCTTCCCACCATGCGGGAAATAGCATCTCCCCATGGAAAAAGAATGAGCATACCTATCTGCAGATTGAATAGGTTGGAAATAGATGATTGTGTCATGGGTTGGACGAAAGCAGGGATCAATTTCTGAAAGCCCTATAATACAGGGCAGTAGAATGGTGATAATGAAAGAATTTGAGATAAAGGACTTGCCAGGTTCACCAGAGAGACATAGGACAGGTTTATAGAAAAGTGTGCAAAGGCTAAAATGAAAAGGTGAGATGAACAAAGCATGACTGAAATTGTCAAGGTCAGAAAAAAATGGATAATGGAGATTCAACAGCTTGAGAGGCTGGAAGAACTCTGCCTGTTATTTCCAGGCGTTTGGAAATCTTCAGTGCAAGGCCTCTTCCTGTTTCTGAAAGGCGAACTAATTAGGTGAAAAGCTGCTTTTTTTTAGCTGCCCTGACTTGAATTTGAATATTTTAGTTACTGTATATGTTTTTTCTCAAATGCAGGGCAGAGACACTCATTCTTTTCCAATAGCTTTGTAGGGTATTTCAAATGTAAGCTAGAAAACAAGTTTTGCACCTGAGTGCCAGTCATAATACAGGTTCTGTATGTCTGCATCCTGGAGCCTGGTATTTTTCTTCCTCTGTCTAGAGCAAAACCCACTCTTCCCATTCCACTTTCTTTACTTATACTCCTGTACAACGCACATGCACAGAAGAGTGCCTGATACTATTTACATCTGCTGGCTGAAGACTTTTAGGTGGGCACAGATGTGTATTAAGAACCGTAACACCAAGACATTAAGAATGCTAAATATGGATCTCAAAATCACAGAACAGCTTGAGCTGGAAGGGACCTCAGAGATCATTTAGTTCCAACTATGCTGCCATGGGGAGCGGTTGCCAACCACTAAATCAGGCTTTCAGGGTCCCATTCAACCTGGCCTTGATATTAAGATAAGATTACCAAATATATCTATAAAGAGAAGGAGGGAAAATTTAGGTTGGAAATCAGGGATTCTTTACTATGAGAGTGGTGAGGTGCTGGAACAGTCTGCCCAGAGAGGTTGTGGATGCCCCGTCTCTGGAGGTGTTCAAGGCCAGGTTGGATGGGGCCCTGGGCAGTCTGGTCTAGTATTAAATGTGGAGGTTGGTGATCCTGCCTACGGTGGGGAGATTGGAGCTTCATGATCCTTGAGGTCCCTTCCAACCCAAGCCATTCTCTGATTCTATGATTTGGCTGTATTTGCGAGTGAAATGCACACCAAGTTCCTGCTTGTTTACTCTGTGCCGAACTGTAAGGTGGGGGAAAAAAATCTAGACAATTAAAGATACCAGCAAGCCGTTGCACTAATCTTCGGTAATCTTTTTCCTTGTTGGAGGAATGAAGATTAAAATCCCTTTCTGCAGAAATAGAATAAAAACAGGTATTATGCCTGCTCTGCTAGATATGACTGTAATAAAATGATAGAAAATGACAAAAATGCATACATGTTAATGAATGTTTGGAAGTTCTTCCTGGCTAGGACTAGAAAATAAATTTCTGGCAACTATCTAGGGTTATTAGGCTCAAAGGTCTTATATATTTAAGACAGAAAGCAAAAACCAGTCCATTTGGCTTTTGATATCTGGATTACACTCATTAGGCATTTTCAAGCCTTCTGCTACAGCAGAGGGACAGAAAATTACTCTCTGCTTTGAATGGAAGCTGAGGTTCTTGTATTATTACTGTTATTCAATTTTATTTTCAAGAGCTGGAGCTTTTCAGGAAAACAGGTGTAGAGACTCATAGGAAAATTGTGTAGGTTGGCAGCAGATAATTTTAACAGTGATCATTGTTCCAGCATGTTGACCACACCACACTGCTCTGTATCATCCACAGGCTTACTGAGAGTGCACTCAATTCCACTGCCCATGTCACCAACAAAGATGTTAAACAGCGATGGTCCCAATTCTGACACCTGGAGAAATGCCACTCAACACTGGACATAAGATTCAACTCATATCTCTATCGTTTGTCAGCTCTAATTTTTAGAAAGATCAAGGCTGAAGGGTTCAGGTAAATTGTTCCAATGATTAATTACATTTGCTTCAAAGAAACATGCTTCATGTTATATTTGAATGAATGGAAAAATCTTCCAGTCTCTACATCATTTGTTACTCCTATTTCAAATAGAGTGCCTCACTCTTAAAGTACTGCTTCCTTCTGTATATGAAATCTGTTGCAAAATTTGTGAAGCCCTTTGCGAACAACAGGAAACTGGAAGAGAAACACAACGTTATTCCCAACAGGAGGAGAGACAAGGAAACTTCCTGTTATATTTTATTATTATTTTTTCTCCACTGTTGTTCTCTTTGCTCCTTTCTGATCTTTGCGTAAAGAAGCATGTCAGCATGTAAAGAAGAATGCAAAGCATTTGAAAAGTGTGTTGAGAGAGCCATGGAAGAAACACGCAAAGCCACATGTATCAACATAAGAATCACAGGTTAGAAGAGACAAGTGGAAATGATAGCAACCAAAGCAGTGAATTGCCAGTCTTTGTCTCTTAATAGTGATCTTGGTACTAGCTTATTATACTTTTTTTAGTTATTTAAACAGTATATCAATTCTGAGTATTTTGCCAAGCATTAATACAAGTGTGCCAATCCCATCAAGGAGGCGGGGAAACACTATCTTCTTAGACTCTTAGGACAGCTGGAGAGATCCAAGCTGGGATTTCAAAAAGTTTCTGTCCTAGACTTAATGAGTTTCTTCAGGACACAAAAGGAAGTGAGAGAACTTGAAGAACTCCCAAAATGTGAATTCAAATGGCTTTTGGGTATCACTGTGTTTAGTATTGGTCTGAGTTATTGGGAGTACAGGCTAGAAGAGGAGCTCACCATTCCACGGAAATACATTAGATGAAACACAGGTGTTTTTACTGAGAATTGCTGTGGTGACCATTTTGAAAACCAAAATTACATATATAGAGCAGAAGCTTTCAAGCAAGTTGGGAAGGACTATGGTTCAACTTACACATTTCTGGATCTAGTCCAGCTGTAAGTATTCCCAATGAAGGCTTCAAAGAAGTTTTAGATGTAACATTGTACACTGCATATGTGGCTCTTTGCTCCACAAGCTTTGAGAACTTGTTTTTAGTTAAAGCAAAAATCATATTCTTATACTCCCATCATCATATTCAGATAATAATCATCACAGACAAGAAATTTCTGATTTTCATTATTAGATGATGTGAAAGCTGATATAGCCTCAGGAACCTATTCCTTAAACCTTCTGAAGAAACTTAAAACTTCTAAAGCAAAAAACCAAACAGCACTATAACTAAATTGAAGCATCCTTTAAATGTCTGTTGTATCTGGACTATGAGAGAACATCAGCACCGAAGTCTTAAAAAATGCTTAAGAAAGAGCATGTCTCCCAGGAAATACCTCAAAGATGATTCTTTTCCATTCTGACTGCTGATTAGGATCTTCTTGTCCTTTCCATTATTTAATATGTTTTGTACTATGAAAGGATTAAAGAATTTTGAATAATGCAACTACTTTCAAAATAAAGTCTGTGTTTGGTTAGAAATTGGTGGATGTTTTCTTTGAATGATACTGAAGAAGGTACAGCAAGACTTCATCTTTTCATAACCTTGACATACTGCCTACAATTCTGGAAATAATACCAGAAATGGGTGCCCAGATGGAGAAAGGGAATGCAGAGTCTCAGATGTACCAAAGTCAAAAGATGTTCTCCCATGATCAAATTTGGTAAGATTAGATGGAGGTTTTTGCATTCAATCTTTAATCAAACTGAGAACATGGTTTTTAAACTTCCCTTTGAAACCGAGAGAAGAGTGCTTAAATATAATTAATTTAGGTGGAAACTGAACAGAAATTATCATTATTAATTTAAAGAGGTTTGTTTTTGTTTTTACCTCAGTGTCATATTTGCTGACCACAGACTGCATTCTCCTTTGCATGGAGCAAATCAGCAGAAATCTTTGGGCTTGTGGCCCTTACTGCTTTCCAGCAGATATCACAAACTGATCAGATCTCTTTTTTTACCAGCTCTGAGGTGGTATTCATTTGAAGTTTGGTATAATTCTCATCTGAATCTTGCACAAGTCATAATACAGTAAGTATTGTGAAACTATAAGTGTCTTCTTTCTATCAGGCTTTTTCCTCTCCTGTTCAGCCATGTGAAATATTTGTGGGATTATTATTTTTTAAAATTTATTTATTTTTGCTCTAGTTTCAAATGAAAACTGAATTATAATTTTAAATATTTGCTGAAGAAAAAAAGATGTTTGGCATATTTGTTACCCCAGAAATGTACACTGAAATCACCAGTCTGGACGTTTTATGTGTCAGAGTTGATGGATGGTGATTTTTCTCTGAGAGATAAGAAAAAATACACACTGCAAACACAAACATGACAAGCTGTATTTCCCTCTTGTCTTAAGTAGAACAAAATACTTATTTTATTCTTGCCTGTTGATGAGGGTAGCTGGAGAGTATCATTATAAATCTTTGTTAATTTTAATTGTTCCTCTAATCTCAGAGCCATACAGAGCTGGGTAACAGCATCAGGGTACTATAAATACATTTATATATCTATGACAATCTATATCTCTGAACTCACATATTCCTATTCAATAAGAAATATCATACTAATTCATATCTCCAAATATACTAGAGTTCTCACTCCTGCCTTTACCATGTAATGCTTCAGGATGAGGGAAATGAAAGCCTTCATCTTCTCGTTTATTTTGGTTTTTGTTTGAATTTGGTTGAAGTTTTCCACACAATGTCACAGATTTCTGTCCTGAAAGCATATCTACATGTGACTGCAGAACTTTCTCATCTGCATGAGCTGATTTGCTTTTAAGCAGAGGACAATGAGTTTCTTTTCTGATGTTGGCAGCCGGGTTCAGAGATGCTTTCTTATGCACAGGCGTACAACTCTATGCTACTGACTCATGAGAAGAGAATAATATCATTTTTCAAACTACAGAAAGATGGGTATCTGAGGATATGGAGAAGCAAAATATTGAATCTGATTTCCCTTGCCTTATATTTTATTTGTGTCAATGTAGATCCAGAATGTTACATAACAGCTTAGTTACATATCCAAACCAGGAAACCAGTATGTCTATTCAAATTGTCTTCAAGTTGTTATTTTTGCTATTATACTTTTACCTGATTTCCTTCTAACTCATTTAGAATGTCCTGGTCCAAATCTGTTAATAAAATGAGGAATCCTACAAAGATCAGTGGGGTAAGATTGTGTAGGACTTGAAAGTTTTCTTTTCATGAATCTTTCAATTGACAAGTTGGTCAGTGAAAACATTCCAAATTTATAATTTTCTAATTATTCCTCTCTTCTCATATTCTATATGGAAAATATGTTAAATTCAAAAAACAGAAGAATCACAGAATCACAGAATCACCAAGGTTGGAAAGGACCTATAAGATCATCTAGTCCAACCATCCACCTATCACCAATGATTCTCGCTAAACCATATCCCTCATCACAGCATCCAAACGTTCCTTGAACACCTCCAGGGTCGGTGACTCCACCACCTCCCTGGGCAGCCCATTCCAGTGCCTGACCACTCTTTCAGAGAAGTAGTATTTCCTAATATCCAGCCTGAATCTTCCCTGGCACAGCTTGAATCCATTCCCTCTAGTCCTATCACCAGTTACACGAGAGAAGAGGCCAACCCCCAGCTCACTACAACCTCCCTTCAGGTAGTTATACAGAGCAATAAGGTCTCCCCTGAGCCTCCTCTTCTCCAGACTGAACAATCCCAGCTCCCTCAGCCGCTCCTCATAAGGCCTGTGCTCCAGACCCCTCACCAGCTTTGTTGCCCTTCTTTGAACACGTTCCAGGGCCTCGATGTCTTTCTTGCAGTGAGGGGCCCAGAACTGGACACAGTACTCAAGGTGCGGCCTCACCAGAGCTGAGTACAGGGGGACAATTACTTCCCTGCTCCTGCTGGTCACTCTACTTCTGATACAAGCCAGGATGCCATTGGCCTTCTTGGCCACCCAGGCACACTGCTGGCTCATGTTCAGCCGAGTGTCAACCAACACCCCCAGGTCCATTTCCTCTACGCAGTCTTCCAGCCACTCCGCCCCAAGCTTCAGCCCTGCTATCCAGCCTGTCCAGATCCCTCTGTAGGGCCTCGCTACCCCCAGGCAGATCGACACTTCCAGCCAACTTGGTGTCATCTGCAAACTTACTGAGGGTGCACTCAATGCCCTCATCCAGGTCATCAATAAAGATATTGAAGAGGACAGGCCCCAGCACCGACCCCTGGGGAACTCCACTCGTGACCGGCCGCCAGCTGGATTTAGCTCCATTGACCACCACTCTCTGGGCCCGGCCCTCCAGCCAGTTCCTTACCCAGCCAAGAGTGTACCTGTCCAAGCCACGGACTGCCAGCTTCTGCAGGAGAATAGTGTGGGAGACAGTGTCAAAGGCTTTGCTGAAGTCTAGGTAGACTACATCAACAGCCTTTCCCTCATCCACCAGGCGGGTCACTAGATCATAGAAGGAGATCAGGTTGGTCAAGCAGGACCTGCCCTTCGTGAACCCATGCTGGCTAGGCCTGATCCCCCGGTTGTCCCGCACTTGCCGCGTGATCTCCCTCAAGACAATCTGTTCCATAACCTTCCCTGGCACCGAGGTCAGGCTAACAGGCCTGTAGTTCCCCGGGTCCTCCTTACAGCCCTTCTTGTAGATGGGAGTCACATTGGCAAGCCTCCAGTCCTCCGGTACTTCACCAGTCAACAAGGAGCGCTGATAGATGATGGAAAGCGGCTTGGCTATCACCTCCGCCAGTTCCCTCAGCACTCTCGGGTGAATCTCATCCGGCCCCATGGACTTGTGACAGTCCAGTTGGAGTAGCAGGTCTCTGACTGTTTCCTCCTGAATCGTGGGTGGTTTAGTCTGCTCCCCAGCCGAGACTACCAGGTCAAAAAGTGGAGTACCCTGAGGATAACTGGTCTGACCTTTAAAGACAGACGTAAAGAAGGCATTCAGGACCTCTGCCTTTTCCTTATCCCCAGTAGTCATATTCCCAGCCTCATCCAGTAAAGAATGGAGATTCTCCTTAGTCCTCCTCTTACTGTTGATATATTTGTAAAAGGGTTTCTTGTTTCTTTTTATCCCAGCGGCCAGGTTGAGAAAGAAAACCACAATTTTGCTGTAAAAAATATCAGAATGGGAGTTTCAGCTATATCTTCCTGAAGTAAAAAACAAAATAACTACAAAAAAATATTTTTTTCTTAAGTTATGTTCAGATTTTAGAGATTAATAATTCTGGTGGGAGTTTATTTGTAAATTTTTACCTGCTGGTGACAACAACAATGTAGTCACAATTTGGTTCAAGGCATGAGCCCACAGTCCCTGCATTTTGTGGATGGTGTGCTACATGCTGTCAAAATTATTTTCGATACTGTTTTAAGTAGCTTAGGTTGGTTGTGCTTGAACCCAGCAGGTAGCTAAGCATCATGCTGTCATTTGTTCACTCCTCTCCCCTCCCAGTGGGATGGGGGAAAGAATCAGAAAAAAAACCAAAGTAGAACTCATGGGTTGAGACAAAACTATTTCGTAAGACAGAAAGGAAGAAGAAAAAGAAAGATAATCATTCATTACTATTACATTTTATATATATAACACAAGTGATGCACAAGCGATCGCTTATCACCTACCAATTGATGCCCAGCCAGACCTCAATCAGTGGCTGCACACCTGGCCAACCCCTCTCACTTTCAAGTTTCATGTCACACGATATGGGACATTTCTTTGGCCAGTTTAGGTCAGGTGTCCTAGTTCTGTCCCATCCCAGTTCCTTATGCCCCTTTAGCCCACCTCACTGGTGGTACAGGATGAGAAGCTGAAACATTCCTGTCTCAGTGCAGTACTGCTCAACAACTAAAACATCATTGTGTTACCAATATGTTTTTTCTCCTAAAGCCAAAACACAGCATCATACCAGACACTATGAAGGAAAAAAACAGCTTTGTCCCAGCTAAAACAAGGGCAGATTCTTAGAACTGACACAATAAGAATCTCTGCTATTAGTAATCTGAATATTTGAAATATTTCACAGCACACCTAATACACAAGTCCTACTCTTTTCCCATAACTTCTTGAGAAGTTTCCCTCTTCTAGCTGTTACCAGTTTCAGGACTTCAAGCAAAACCTTTTTCAGAGACATAGCTTCATCTAAGCAGAAGCCTTACAAAACTGCATGATCAGGGTAGCAAAAGTGCCTTCCCTTTTATATTTTTCAAATAGTGCTGTTCTAAGCATAATGGATTTCAAGGATGGTTATCATATTTATTTCTAAATAATTGGTAGACCACATTCTTGCGAAGATCTGTACTCATCCCTTTATATTGGAGAAGAGATTTTGTTCTGGAGAGAGCACCAAAAAACCCTCATAAATTAACAAACTGTGGAGAGCGACAGTAAGAAGTCATCTCTGTCCAGATTTTTCTATTGTTGCTTTTTACACACCATTTGCTATGTAACAGTTCCTAACAGAACACAACACATGTCCTAAGATTCATGAAAACTTAATGGAGCTTGATTTCAGAAGCATCGAGATAAAAATAAATGCTGCAAGAATATCTTAACATAGACTGTTTTGTTAAAACCTCTCGTGTCTCATAAGATAATGTCTGACAACATGACTTCTGTCCTTGTTTTCTGTTAGCTCCATCCCACCACATTAACTTTTAATAAACCTTTCTTCCATTTTGCTGACCTGATTAGAGATACTTTCACTTACCATTTCCAAGGGACCGGGTAAAAGCAGCTTGCAGATGACACGCAGCTATCCACAAAACATCCAGTTGCTGAATGGATGGAGTTAATTGACTTTTCTTCTTTTTAATTCTTTAAAAATGAATACAATTATTTCTTGCTGTTATTCTAAAAGACTGGGAAATCACTGGTGATGTGGAAATGAAGATGACTCAGTATCGATTTGCACCCATAAGCCAGAGAACTGGAAGGAATTAGTTATTTGAACAGGTAAAAATGGATGAAAAACAATAAAAATAATAGTCCACAGTCTCAGAATTTTTCACTGATGGTAGTGATGTCTTACGACCCATGTAACCTGGCTCCCCTTATGGTCTTTTTTTTTATTTCTGACATTCTCCACCAACATTTATGCAAATTACACATTGACAGAAGTTTTCTTCCTTTTAGGATGGGAACATTTCAGATTTTACCATGTATCACCATAATTTAATATCATACATACTATGGTGACAGTAAAGTCTTCCATATTTCATGTCTGTCGAACCAGTAGGGTTGTGAGTTGAAAGGTAATATGCATGTTTTCCTTAGTAAAGCTATCCTGCAACAAAAATATATTGCCTTTACTTGGGACAATTAAGTATGCTGTTTACTTAAATCTCCTGAGTTTATATATGTACTTTATAATCTTTTTAAGCCAGGACCAATTGTGGAGTATTTAGTATTTACAAGATTAATGGACTTACGTTTGTATGCAGAATAATACTGTCATTCAGAACACATAGGATTTAAAAATTCCCTGAGAGTTGTGGATCACAGATTTTTTAGAGTTAATTGCCTGGATCTCCCACAAACCCAACTGAGTCCTTTTTCGGATCAGCATGAGAACTTGGTTTTGTTTTCTGCAGCTTTCCTGAAGCTTTAGAAGAAGATATATCTATTTCCATGTCATTTCCTACCTGTGCTGCCAGAATGTAGGTTAAATATTTATCTGGATATGACCTTTAATTTTAAGATCAGTGGAGTTGATATTCCTTTCAGTAAGAAAAAAAAAGCCAACACCAAATACAGCAAACAAATCAGACTGGGCTAATATTTAGCCACAATAGCTCAAGAACAGTTTGACATATATTTCTCAGAATTCAGAGTAAAATTTCATCTTATCTGTATGGCACAATAATCTTCCAGATTTAGTAAAGGCTAAAATGTTTCATAGTAAGTGCCCTGGAGAGCTAGCAAATATTTTGTTTTAGTTAATAATGTATTTATTAGTAGAATTTGGATAATTTACAGAAATGGAATAATAGAAGTCAAGCAAGACAAAGACTACAACTTCCTATCCATGAGCTTAATATGAGAACTTAAGCACAGCACCTGGCTGCTCTTTTTCAGGTCCCCATATATAAAACTGATATAATGACACACATCTTCCTGCCAGACGCTTCATTAACATTAACCATGGAAACATTCAAGGCCAGGCTGGATGGCTGAGCAACCTGGTCTAGAGGGAAGTGTCCCTGCCCATAGCAAGGGAATTGGAACCAGAGGATCTTGAAGGTTCCTTCAAACCCAAACCATTTTATGATTCTATGATTAAACCCTTCAGCCCCAGAATGGTGGCTCTGGGTGGGAAATACACAGTGCCATGCATGAACTCTTGAAAGTATGGGAGTTAGGCTGCCAACCTCTGCAAGCTGGAGTTACATTCTCGTTTCTTTTTCTGTAGATATTTTGTCCTAAGTGAATAGTATTAGAATTTAATACTAAGAGAGACAGGCTCTTAGTTAGTGAAGTTATCAATTTATTGTACCAAGGATTTGCACCCAACAAAGCTACTAAACAGGATTTGTTAAGAGGCCATCTTGAATTTATGAGCTTTTTAATACCTGTCCTGTTTATTTCTTTTAGGCTATTCCTAAATAGCAACAGGATTCCACTACATTCTATAATTTTGGAGCAAAGTAGTAGTGTCTGTTATGATCTTAGAACTCAAATGGATCTGAGATTTACTCATTTTTCAAACATGAAAACAAAAGTGAAGGCTTTATAAACATGTGAGTACCAGGTTTTGCACCTGAAATAGTGGCATGTAAATTAAAAGCAAAAAAGTGATTGCTTTTCCGAAGTAGCTGAATAAATGCATGCATATAAAACCCATCTCTGCCAAGCATTAGCACTACATTTTGTATTCAGTGTGTTTCGTGCTGATCACAGCTTTCAGTCAGGTCAGCCTCATCTGCTTTGTTTACTAAACACCACATGTATCACACCATGCCAGTTTTTATCGATTTGAATTTTATGCAACTCTACTGAATGCTACAAAATGCTATAACTGTGACTAGCACTTGAGATTGAAGTCGCAGAGCTGCATATAAACAGCAACATTTTTAATAAAAAAAAAAAAATCTATTGAAGTACTACTGTGGTGACAGCCTGAATCACTGATATAGAACAGGGTCTTGTTCTCAGCTGAAATTAAGCATGAGCAGTATTATATGATGCGTCACCAAATTGGACCTGGCCAAAGTGTGAAAATCATTATCTAATCAACTAAACTTGGTCAAGTATCTTTTAGAATAGCACTGTATTCTGCTAGTAGCTAAAGCAAGGGTAAGTAGCTTGAATGCGGAGAGAGGGAATAAGAAAATACAACTGGAAAAGAGTCTGTTTAGTACAACAGATGTAAAAGGGATTCACCTGCTAAGGACCCACAGTTCAAAGCCTGCCAAGCGGTCATCGCATCAGGGACATGGCAAACAACAATTAAAGATAATCAAGTTTTGTTTCATAAAAGTGTGCAAGTAGTCCTACTGAACTGTTGAGATTCTGTATCTCCTTCGATCTTTCTGGTTGAACAAGCTCCCTTTTCAATATGTGGTTTGGTGAAAAGAACTCCACTCTTGGAATTCAAATATTCATTACAGGAGAAATAAATGAAGTAGTTCCATTTTACTTCTAGATGCTGTTGGAGCTATAGCGAACCACAGAATGCATTTACAAATATATAGTTTTAAGGTAAAAGTGTTGTTATTTTTGCCAAGAGAATCTGACATCTGAAAACTCCTTAGTTGTTTTATTCTGCTTTTATATCCACCTTTTCAACTTCTAGTAAGTTTTAACTTGCTAGAATGACTTCTGCTGGCAGAATGACCCAGGGAGTGCATACTTTTCTTCACAGAAACATATCACCCATATAGCAGTAACTGTGCATGGAACAGATTGTGATTATCATTCCATTGGGAAGATAAGTGTAGATCAAATTTTAAAAACATAAATTACATTACTAAAACCCAAGAGCAATAAAGTTTAAATTACCAGATATATGCATCTATCCGCTTCCTTCTGCCATGCTAACTTCACTAACACAAAAGATTGAGGGCTATTCTGAGAGTTTTTTGAAACTCAATCCAAGCAAAAGAGAAAAATATTCAAATTATTTCCTTATTACAGTTGCAATGTCTATAGGAAAAAGGAAAAAAAGGTATGGGTTCTAAACCAAAATTTATTACTCTGCCTATAAACAAGTAGTTTGGATACAAAACTCTGTTTTTAAGTGAGCATGAGCTAGATATTATCCACATACTGTCTGGACTGTGGTCAGACACTGCTTTCTGAAAGCAAAGTTCTAAGCAGTGCTAAAACTTAGAGTGTCTCAGGTGAACTACAGTCATGGCTCTTCGGTACAGCAAAAGCCAGGAAGGGGGCTGCTTTCAAACTGCAGACGTCTCATGTCATTTCCTGAGCTGGTCAGGCCAAGATCCTTCTATATGAATTGTTCCATTCATATAACCTGTAAAAGATGATAAAATTGTAGGAGCATCCAGTGTTTATGTTGTTCCTCCCAGTCTGGTGACCTCATGTGATCTACAGCTGCAATCTAGTTTATGTCTCTATTTAGTAAGTTAAACTCAAGACCTTAATCGGAAGTCCATAGGTAAGTGTTCAGCTTGCCTGTATTCAAGGGAAACTCCAAATCTGGCAAACAGAGGTGCCAAGTTTAAGCTTTTATATCATGGGAACAGTGGTAGTTCTAAAAGTAAAATGTGCGGATTTCCTGTTGTACTGCTTGTGCAAAGATCAAATTCCTTATTTATTTAGAGAATCAAGATAGCGCCAATCATCAATTGTGTGGTTTTCTAAAACCAGTTTCAGCATCGGCATCTAATCTAGGAAATAAGAATCAGAAGCACTTTTACAAAGTGCAGTTTAGTTATCTACTCACTAGCCCAGATGTACAGAATAACCAGTGAGTAACCATCCCTCCCTCCTGCAGGGGGAATTCTCCTTTAGAAAATGCATTGGAATTTACGTCTGAAAAGACTGGATAATCACTTTCTTGATGTTTTGTTTGCCCACTCTTTTTAAACCCAGTACTCATTGTGACCAATACCCATGAAAATCCTTATGCTTCAAATTGGAAAGAAGATGGTTAAGCAAAAAACACCTCTCTCCAATAGAGCCAGAAAAATCACTTAATCTCTGCAGTTAAAGACAGTAGTCACTAAGATACATGCACCATTGGACCCTTAGGTAGCATAATCACTGCTCTGAGATTTTCAAGAAGCTATTTTACCTACATTACTCTCCAAAATAGACTTTCTTTTAGGATTATTAGACAAATCACCGTCCTATTTTCTTGTCTCATTTGCACCTGCTCTCCTGCATTGTGTTTAGTTACAGAAGTTGGAACATGGCTTTCCTGACATAAAAATGAAATACAAGGCAGAAGAAAGGGATTACTTCTTTTCTGCATGGAGACAGAGCATAGTGAAATGGGTTTGCTTACAACAAGCATTCCCAGGTTAATTATTCATAAAATAGAAATTGCTAGTCAGTCCCAAACCAAAGATTTAATTTCAAATTCCAGGTTTCATTAATCCTTCTTTTGACTTTGTATTTTTAAATACAACTGATGTTTTAAAACATTTTTTTTTACAAAGCCAACGTAAAGCACTGCAAGATACTTAACATACCACACAAAAAATTTTCTTCTTCCTGGAATAATTTTGCCTCTCCAAAGGATTTAGCCAGTTTACAACATTGAAATGAACAGTTAACCCAAATTCCCCCACATTTGCATAACAGGAAAGTAGTGCATCTTGGAAGGAGATATATTACAATATAGCTCTCTTTAAAATAATACCTTTGCCCAAAGGCTGTGATTGTGATGCTCTAAATGTAAAAATACATCTCCCAAATAATGTGATTTTATTATATTTCATATCTTATAGAATCATAGAATCGTTTGAGTTGGAAAGGATCTATAAAGGCCATCTAGTCCAACTCCCGTGCAATGAGCAGGCACACTTACAGCTCCACCAGGATCCAGCATGACCTTGGATGTCTCCAGAGGTGGTGCATCTACCACCTCTCTGGGCAGTCTGTGCCAGTGCTCCACTAAATTATTATTTTTCTGTAGATAGACATTTTGAATTCAAAACAAGATCTTCAGACTACTAATTCAGAAGATAGTTTCCTCTTTCTTGATTCTTGAAGACAAATTCTGTGCTACCTGAGAGAACAATATTCATGGTCATTCTAAATCTTATTTTAGCATCCCAAAGACTTCAAAGTTAATATGGCTTATTTAGGCTCACTTCCAACACTTTTTAGTCACTCATTTCAGTTACAGAAGTATGCTGACAATCATTTCAAGAAGTATTTGTGTTAAGCTTGGAGCCAGCAAAGCACTTAAGTTGGTGTACTTAATAAAATTCATCTTCCATTGAAATCAGTGTGCCAGCCTGTAGGCATAAAATTAAGCATATGCTTAACTACTCTGATGAATTACAGTAGATCAACAGTTTTATGATCACTGAAGTCAGGAGAGGTCCTCAAGTTTGCTATTTCTTTCCTCCTTTCAGCCCATTGTCAAATTGAACTTCATAATTGGAAGGTTTTGGGCTGTGATTTAAAACCAGTCACAATCTATCATTGGAAGTATGCTGAGCCTGTGACCATTTGAGACAGTCACTTACCTTTAGCATTTGAGTAAAAGTAATAAGGTTTTGCAAACCCTTTGCCTGCCTGAGACAGCAATTTCTAGGCCAGCAGGGGCTTTCATGGAGTCAACGGTTGTTCTTTTTCCAGCAAGTAAAAAATAGGTGAAGGAGATTATCTTGAGCTCAGCACCTACCACCAAAGCTTTAAATCTGACTGTATCCTGTGTATAGTGGCATCGATGGGATAACTTTCATTCTGTGGTAATGCCTTAATGCCTTCAGAATAGGTTAGGAGACGTATGCATGTTAAGTCCACTCTTGTCCTTCAGTGATTATAGGATGAACCTCTGGATGCCTTGGGGGGGATCAATGCAGCCAGAGACCACCTTCCTCCCCCGTGCATCCTGAAGTCATCTGAGTGCTAGCTAGTGACTCAGACCCTTTTTTATATTGATTTAATTGAACTACTGCCTTATCTTATGTAGGACCTTATCTTGTACTGGACCTGAGCAATACTAATAGCGTCAAGATCACTGAAGGCCTAATTCTCTTTGAAGCTAGTCACCCGGAAAAAAACCTCTCTTAATCTTAGCCACTCAGGAGCGAAACAAAACTCCCTTTACCTGATTATCTAATGCCAAAAGAGAAGTATGGAATAAATCACCTGCAGATGCCTCTGTCCTGTGTCTAAAGAGAGAGTTTAGATAAGACCCAGAAATCTAGGCAAGATGAATTTGCTGCAAGGCCAAGGCATAAAAAATGTTTAGATATTCTGCTTCTATCAACAAGTTATGCAACTAGGTAAACCATCATTTGGGCTTAGAGGCATTTTTTGAGATATTTTGCTTGGCAACTAATTTGAGTGAATGTAGAGATGACTACAGAGGGGGAGCTATGAAATCTTTTGCCTTTTAGTCATTAAATTCCATACATCACACAATATTTTTTACTCCATTACTCTTTTTTATGATGAAACTTTGAATGCAATTGCTCTAGTGAGATTCTTGCCTTACAATAGATTGAAATTGAAAAACATTAAAGTTTATAGGAATAATTCTTCAAATTATAATTGCCTTTCCATACCAGAGACTTGTTTTTTGTGTGAAGCAATCAAATATTTAATAGCAGACCTTTACATAAAAGCAATTTTTTTTTTTAATAAAATGTAAAAATACAGAGCTTAAATTATTGGCATCAAGCCCTTGGAAGTTTGCTGGCAGTGCAATTACTACTTATTTCTAACTGAAAAGAATAGAACAACTTTAGGAAATATATTATTTGATATTTTTCAAAATCACATAAATGTAAATGTAAACAAATCATTTCTGCAAAATGACAGTATGTAAATAAGAAAATAGCAGTCTCTGTAAACTATTGCAGTTTACAGCTGCAATACCCTAATCTGGGAAATAAGCTAAAAAAATCCCTGCTGAATTGTTCACCTGCTGTAGCAGTGGATGAGGGCTGTGCAAAACAGAGCAATTTTATGTGAGATAAACAAAACTTTCATACAATGCCCAAAAGTTGCTAACCCTCTGTTTTAAGGGGTCTGATGCCTGAAAATGGAGTTGATTAGTGTTGGTCTGAGGAAGGTACATGAGCTGTGGAAATTTTTCTGGTAAGTTATCTTGGGGCTCTGCACAAACTTATCTCTTTTCTCCCTACTTACAGCAGACCTACATCTTGTAGAAGAAAGCTTCAACATCTTTTGGTAGTATACCACCTGCGCTGAAAAACAGCAGGTCAAAGCCAGCTTCTTCAGGGCAAGTTTTCAAGTGAGTGAATGGCAGTTCTCAGTAGCTGTGCAGAAATCATTTTGTAGAGTCATTAATCAGTCATTGCATTTTGTGCATGCTTTTAGAAAAGCCCAGAGGCTTTTTTGTGTTTCATGATGTGCATATAAAACAGAGGAAAGAATAAAGTTCAAAGTTTTTTCTCATCTGGGAGCAGCACTCTGTCGCAGCAGTTTGCGCAGGCAGTACATTGTCTGATGGTTCACAACCAGAGGAAGCACTCTTCACCTATGCAAGTATGGTGGTGAGCACTCACCTGAGGGCTGAAACCAGTGCCCCTTCAGGGAAATCCCCACCAATATCTGATGCTTTCAAGCATATAGAACTGGTAAGAAAGGAGACTTTGGTTCAGGTGCACTGAAGTGCCTTGAACCTTCTCCTGGTGACAAGGTAAGAACTTGCATGAGTTGCAAAAAAGTGGCTGAGCTGCAAGAAGCAGTTAAAAGGCATGGTAGAATTAGAGAAGCTGAAAAAGATAGGTGGTTTTATAATCATGTTCCAGTAGTGGACAACACTGAGGATAAGGCACATTTGTCCCTAGTCGTGCACAAAAGCAGGGCTCCACTTCCATCCCTAACCTCCAGCTTCACTACCAAAAACAGATGCAAAGCTCTTCCAGCCACCAGAAGGCTGTGCTGCCATTCAGAGAGACAGGCTGAGAGGTAGGCAGAGAGGAACCTGGTGAGGTTCAACAAGGGCAAGGTCAGAGTCCTACACCTGGGAAGTAATAACAGCATGCATCAGTCTTAAAAGATATTTCTCTTTGTATTAGGAGGTTTTGCCTTTCCTAAACAAACAGCAGAGATTGTCCTATTCAGTGCTGGGAATAACTCAGAGATATTATCTCTGAGAAGCCTGGAAGTAGCTGCCTGGGTTGAAGTTCTGTTCTTATATTGGCTCTATGAGAGTCTTGCTTTTCACATGAAGGGCAAGAAGAATGAGTGGAAGGTTCCACAGTACTGTAGGTTTGTAAAGGAGAGAATAAAACATGCTTATATGCTAGGAGAAGAGTAACAGAGCAAGCCCTTGAGCTGAGTCTCAGTAGGCTGTAGATCTTTCATGCTGTCAGGAGCAAATTGCTTTGCTTCTTTTCATTTCTGTACATTGTCAGGCCTGTGAGTAAATGGCTCAGCATTGGCTTGAGGTTAAGCTAACAGAGGTGGACGTAGAAAACTACTGGACATGACATGAGAAATTGCTGAATGTGACAAAGAATATGAGAAACTGACAGAAGTTACAGACAGGGCAATGAGAGATGGCTGGATTTTAGAGGTGATTGAGAAGGATTTATGTCAATAAATGAGCAAACTTCACAGATAAAAGATGAAGGGATTATGTGGAATATTTAGAGGAATAAAACATTGTAAGAAAACTTAGGTAATGATGCTGTAAATACCATAAATTTCAGTCTTTCTAGTTAAATTCTGCAAAAATACAAAATCTAATTATGGAATTAGCAAAACCAATACCAATAATGAAAAATGTAATCAGGGCAGGTTGATTATTTGGGTAGAGATGGGTACAGAAAAGAAGGTACAAGGGCAGAGAAAATGAAGCCCAAGAAACAAGGAAAAAAGGAAAATAAGGTAGGAAATTGTATAAATGAGGCCATCCAGAGATAAACCAAACCTGCTTTACAGGCAGGGTCTTAGCTAAGAGTATGCATGGACAGGCAGAAGGAGCTTTCTGGTATCACTGTGTTGATGACTTTCATATACAGTAGTGGATTATGTAGAAGGGATCTTCTGAAGTCTCTCTGGCCAACTAACCCAGTTTTATAGCTTCACATAATGCCATGCAGTATAGGATATCCTTCTGGCCAGTTTGAATTGGCTGTCCTGGTTCTGTCCCCTCCTTGTGTATCCCTTGCTCCGCTCTGGCAGGGCATTGTCAGAAGCTGAAATACCTTTTGTTCTGTGCAGCACTGCTCAAAAACAGTGAAAACTTTGGTGTGTTATCATTTTCTTCTCATCCTAAATCCATAATACACCACTATACCTGCTACTATAATGAAAATTACCTCTTTCCCAGCAAAAACCGGGACATCAGACCATTCAGAACCACTTTGGCTGCGGATCCACAGTACAAGGAACTCTAGATGAGGTAGCTATCAGGCTTCGTATATTGGCAAGCTTTTTTCCTCTACTTGTTCTTATTATTTGAGTACTTTCTGTTGTTTCATATGGTTGCACTTCAATATTCATAAGCTATATTGATTGCATTTTTTCTCTGCCATACATCCAAACCTGTACAGCTAGAACATTAATTTTCACTGCCAAGTCAGTTGCCTGCCTAGAACAATGTGATATTAACAAAATCAACACTTCAGGCTGTACATGCCTGTATGTGTGCAATTCTAATTCTTCTTGACTGAAAGTTTATATATATTTTGTGTATTTATTATAGAGCAATAGTAGCAAGGATTCTTCCTAATGACTTTCATAGTTCAATTTAATGCACTAGATAAACAAGCTGAATAAAGTGGAGAATTGAAAGTAATGTGGGCAAAAAGGGACACCTAAAATCATCCTATTTTAAATTCATTTCAAAGATCAAAGCTTCTAGTCTTCCTGTTGCTTTTGATATGCAGGCTCAAAAATAGCAATGCGATGGGTAGGAAGACAGTGTCAAAATGAGGTTTTCAAAGCAAAAGGGATGGTTATGAGACCCAAAACTGGGTTGATGAGGCTCCCTAAACCTTAAGTATTCAGAGTGAATGTGGTTACCCAAGGCCTCTGCTCTGTGCTTAGGGCAAGTATGTATAAGTAAATCAAACAGATTTTAAAGATTTTGGAAAAAAATGCAGAATTTGCTTCCAGACTGAGTTTGTTTCATTGCTTATGTTTGGCAGATCACTTCACTGAAACAGAGAAGAATAACTTTAAAGACTCTGTAGTTGACTTGTTCCTTTACCTGTTTGACTAGTGTAATGCAAAAGAAGTCAGGGTCAACTTGGAATATCTGTAATCGTTCCTCTTCCCTGTATCCTCTCATTCTCACTCTTTCACTCATGTTAGTAGCACTATATTCCAACAGTTTGACTCTATTGTATTCATATACAGATGGTTTATTGCAGTAGTTTGAAGTCTTCTTCAGCTGGAAGCTTATTTTAACGTTGTGTGCCTGAGCAGCTTTCCTCTTATTGACTCAGACCTTTCCTTTATGTCAAATGATCTGCCAAATGCATTAAAAGCTGTCGTTGCTTTTGAGGTCTTGCATGTAGAATACATTAGATGGTATGCACTTCAGTCAATGAAAGTTTGTATTAAGTCTATATAGTTGAATAATGTAGTTCACTGCAAGTGAGAAATAAATACTTACACATCATCCTATTACATATTCTTAATACATAAACTTAGTGAATGCATCCTAGAGAATGTATTTTAAATGGCATTTTAATATCCAGACTTTTACAAATGATATATCCATGTTTCATAAGCCTTGACTTGTAAAGCTAAGTACCTTAAGTCACTGTTGATTTTTCAGGAGCTGACGTGAGCCTCACTTTGACAAACAAGCTTCTTTGTTTTTGACAAGCGGGTATAGTTCTAAAGGTAGAAAGTGAAGCTAAAAATAATTGCTTTGTAGGCAGTTGATAACCCTTTGGACCCTGGAATATTCCCTTTCCTGCTGCTTCGCTCTGAAGCACTCATACCTGGACAAAAGACAACTGACTTGAGAGGAATCTCTTCCCACCAGGTGGCTGCTCTAATAAAGAAGCACCAAGTCGGGTTGCCTGTGGTTCGGAGTATGCTGAAAGCATGCCTGAAATGACAATATACATTGCTCTCTCAATCTTTTTCCATTGTTCAATAATTACATTTATCGCAGGGAAATATAGTATGAAAAAAATCTGTCACGGACTGGTGGGAAAAAAGACTCTTCACTCTAATCGTATTTAAAGGGGAAAAGCCAGCGCTGCTCATCAGTCTTAAAAGAGAAAGGATACTCTTTACATCTAAAGAATATTTATATTTATCTCTAGAGGACTCTCACAGCAAATATGAAACAAGAAGAGCTACATGCACTTCTGGAGTGTGGATTATAGCACCTAAACCCCAAAGGTTTTAGGTGTTTGTTTCTTCTCTTTTCCAGTTAGCATTAACTAGTCTAAGTATTTTCCCATCAACCAACATGGGAACATGGATCCTATCTCACAGCACCCAATTGACATTGTACACTCCAAATGTCAAAAATTCAAGTATCTCTATAGTGCCAAAACATTTAATTCTCCTCCAACACCTGGCCTGTCCAGCTGCAAACAATCTCCAAAACTGAGAGCTACCTTGTTCTAATGGTTTGCTTGAACTCATCCTGCTATGGAGCACAGCTGGTTAACAGGAGGCAAGGAAAACCAGCACGTTATCTCAGCCAGAATTGCACTGGTGTGAATAACTTGTTTCCAGCTCAAAGGTGGCTGGTGCTCATCTTGCTTGAGCTTAGTCTATCTCAGCCTATCAGTACAAAAAATGCCTTTCTAAGGCCATTATTGTTACAGTACATCAAGTCCCAACTCTCACACATTTTTAGCCAGCTGGAGAGATAACATAAGCTTTCTAGCCAAAGAACTAAAGGAGTGAGGACAGAGGACTAATCTTTCTGCTGAAGAACTCCCTTTTTGCTATACCTACAGAGAATTTTCTCTACTATTCCTGCCCTCAATCAAGAGGTCAGCATTGCTGTGACCCTCCACATGCTGAGCTGTTCTCCTGCAGATTTAAATAAAACACCCCAAAGAAAATGCCGCAGTGGAAAGCAACAGACCACAGGTGATTCTCTCTTTTAGAAGTTACCATTTTAGATAAGTACTATAGACTTTAATTTTAAGGAGGTGAAGGTATTATTGTGAGGTCTTCATATGAAAGAACAGTCTATGGATTTAGAAGGTTAACTTTAGTGACATATCAACTAAGTATTAAATATACTAAGAACACCAGAGACCAACTCATTTTATAGAAAAATAATAAGAGGAGAATTAACTTGTATGCAGTACTGAACTGAAATTTGGAATATAGGTTTTAAATCTGTGCAAAGGTGATACAGCTGCTATAGAACAGAAGCCTGTCCTCTTGGGAATGCAATAAAGTCATCCCTACTCTCTCCTCTCAGTTGTAAGATTTCCATTTAAATACAACACATCTAGAGAGAACACACACAGCAATAAAAATCCATAAGGAATAAGTCTGATTTGTAATACAGGATATCTTCTAGACATTTTGAGAGGTGAATTTTATCCAGTTTAGGGAGGGTATTGCAGAATGAGCTGCTGTTTTCAGAGAGCTTGCATTAATGTTTGCTGTTAAGCCTGACACAAGGTGATAATGCATTTGTGATGGTTTTGGACTCAATCATTCTAGTGATGTTGTTTTTATCTACAACTATCAGCACAGCGTTCCAGCAGTAGATTCTAGAGATAGTGTATTTGTTTAGCTATAATATAGTCTATTGATGTAGTCAAAATATATTTTAACTATTGATTCCTTATTATTAACGCCATACTAGAAGTAAGGATCTTACCACTGACACCCAACACTGTGTAAAACAGAGTCTCTTACTTGTGAGACTGATCAGAAATAATGAAGGTATAACAGGATTAATTGGTACTATTGGAGCCTGTTAATTATAATTTTTTTTTNCTTTGGTGGGAAAAATAGTAGTTCCCAAAGTCTTATTATTTCTCAACAGGCAGAAATTGCTTTCTGAAAAATGAAGGAAATAATTTCAGCATTTTTGCTCTTTTTTTTTTTTACGGAAATGGGATATGTTTTCTCCAAAATGGCAATTTTGTATTTCAACTGAGGCTGTTCTCTGCATAGACTTTGAACAATTCAAGGGAGTGTGTAAGTTAAAACTTATTTAAATAGATTTGTGTACTGAAGAGAAAGTGAAACTACAAATCTATTTCAAGAAGTGTACTATCAATTGATATGAAAAGCTTACTCCTTGGAGAACAAGGACTGGTAGATTTCTAGTGAAAGCAGCCCATGGGGTACAGCAGCCAACATACCACTTATGGATCTAGCCCCAAATATTTAAACCCAAACTGCACTTTCTGATTGTTTTAGTGTGCTTTGAATGCTCTTGGTTTATTCAAGTAATTATTCACTCTAGCAAATATAATCAGTACAGTAGCCTCTCTCCTGCATGTTCTTTGAGAGTATGCTATTCAGTTGTTTCCATCTTTCTCTGCATTTTATAGTCTTCTGATCATCTTCAATCATCCTTATTGCAATTCATGCATATTTTTCTCAAAATGCAAAATATTTATTTTATGATTCTTACAAGAAATGATGATTTCTTCATCACATTATGATGATTACTTTTTTTCCTGGAGTTGACTTTCTCACTTGCTTTGCTCTTGGTCTGGAACTTCACTGGGGTTCAGTGAATCTACACAAAATAATTACTAACTGCTTTAAGATCAATTCTACTATTTTCCCAAAGAATACAGACTGAAATTCATCATATCCAATCAACTGAAAAAAAAAAAAATCACACCTACTTTACTAGTATCTGTCTTGTTCTTTCACCCTCTTATTTCTGCCTGACACCATTATTGATTGTGCTCATGATCTGACCACAGCTGATTTTACCGGAGAAGGATAGAGTGAAAAAATTGAGCTATTTTCACCTTCTGAATGCTGTCCTATTCTTTTATTGAATCACGTACCAATCTTTTGCAAAATTTTCCTCTTATTGTTCTCAAGGTTAGTATTCAGATTGCAGACTGAGCCATCTGAAACAAACTCATATGAGATATGAGTTTTAACTCCCATTCTACTTACTGTAGATCAAGTCAATACAGTCTGAGGAACACATTTGCTTGCCCTTGAAATGCCATAAAGTACCCAACATGATGTCCAGCTGTTGCTCCAGAAATGCACAATTCTCCTAACAACTAAGTATCAGTCTTGCAATCTGTGAGTTGAATCCTACTGTTTTGAATCTCAGAAAAAGTATATAAATCTCATGCCAAGTAAGAAATTAAAAGGAGTGATAATCTTCGATTTACAAAATTACAATATATCTTGACTACTGTTTTATAGTTACCTTACTTATCATTTCTTTTCCATAGTGCTGCTGCCCCATAGTTGAATTTTCAGTTATCAACATATGATTTGGACCAAACCTGAATAAAATATTATCTGGTTACTAAATGCAGATATACACCAGGTAAAAAACATAAATTTGAGCATTTCCAATCTACATTTTAACAACACAGCCTAAAAATACTCATTGCTCTATAGAATTTTAGAGAATTTTTCTAAACGGCAACAACAAATAATGTAGTAATAAATTTAGCAAGCAGAGGATCTCCCTGAGCATATCTCAGTGCATTACTGGAGACACTGGTGAACTGCAGTTCAGAAAGATACAAGAGATCTCTCAAAAGATAAATATAAGAGAACTTCCAAAGATAAAACTTCTCAAGAAGTCGTTTGAGAGAAATCACAACTTTTGATAGAGAATAGAAGCAGATGAACTCTAAAACATTTATTTAAAAGGTTATTTAAAGTATAGGTAAGAGAGAGATCAATTTCCTATTGTAGTTAAATTTATGTGACAAATTATTATTGGAAAGCAATGTACTATAGAATTTTTGAGTCATGCTAGTGTCTTCACTGTACGTAGTGAAGTCTACCTATCCAGTCACAATACTGTCTAGGGAAAGGATGGCTTGAGAGCAGCTTTTCAGGAAAGGATCTAGGGATGTTAGTTGGCAGCAGGCTCAGCATGAGGCAGCCAAGAGAGCAAACCATATTTTGAGGTGCATTAAACACACCATGGCCAGCTGCTCAAAGGAGGTGATTCTCCAGTTCTATTTAACATTAATATGGCCTCACCTTTAATACTGTTTGAAGTTCTGAGCTCACTGCTCCTAAGACTTCCTGAGAATAGGAAGTGGAAAGTGAGGTGGTAATCTCTTTTTCCTAGTCAACAGTGATAGAAAAAAAGTAAATGGCAACAAACTGTTCCAGGGAAGTTTCAACACACACGTTAAGAGACAAATATCTTATTTTCTGGTGTATGTTGATGTATTTTTTTTCAGTTTTGAAGAAACTTATTCTTAATCATCACATACAGGATATATTTGACAGTACATTCCAGACACATATCATAGAATCATTGAGTTGGAGAGTTTAAAGCATGAGTAGAATATTTCGCTTACTTCAACTAATTTTACTGAGAGAACACTTTTATAACCTATCAGTAATTATGAAAATATAAAAGGAAATAATTTACATTGTCACAGTCTTAAAACTTCAATAACTATGGGAAAATTATTTATTATCATGCTAAAAGTAATTATTTATTCATGTATTTGCTCATAATAAAAAATAGCAATAAGATGAATGTATTTTATTTCTGATCCAGTGTCATAATGCATGGCCATGAGGATGCTGTGAGTGTCAAGGCTGAGTATGTCAGAAAGACTTATTTTTCAGAAAAATCTATGCAATGCAAATAGATGTCCATTCACCTCTAATTACTGATTTCAGAATTACAGGGAGTGTTAAGGGAGTGCTGCAAGAAGTATATTTGCTTCTCAGAAGAGCTGATCTACCTGCTCTGATGGATCACAACTCACATCAGCCTTTGAATCATAACTAAAGATTGAGCCAAGGCAATTAAGAGCTCACTGAACTGCCAGCAAAATGCGTTGTAATGATGGCTGAGAACTGAATCAACTACTGATCTATAATAAATTCAGATCTCCCTGTTCCCATTCTGGATTACTGTAAACAGTGTTATTACACCAGGTAAAGTAATTTAAAAATTCCTATACTTTCGAGAAGGTGATGATATTTCCCAGAATATTTGACCACAGTGCTTGATATAATTACATAGTACCTATCGAAGGTGAAGAAACTGAAAGGCTTGCATCAATAGCCTATCAATAAAAAGTGGTCCTTTTACTTCAGAGAGGTCTGAGAGCATTTTGCAAATATGCTTCTCTTGCAATGTAGCTTGAAAAAGAAGCAGGGAAGAATCTAGCATGTTTTCACTTAGTATTCACAAAATGTCATCTTTTTTTCATTGTTGACATGACTCTGATGTCCACTCTTAAGGAGGTGGATGTCAAATATTACCTACAGTTCAAGAAACTGTGTAAATGTTTGTAAAACGGTATCAAGGGGGGATTGAAAGCACGGACTGTACATAAGACAGTGAAGAACTTAAATAATTCTTTGACAGACCTATACTGATCACTGTCTCCTTTATTCTGTTCTACAGCATAGGCTTATCCAACCACAGCAATGAAAAGGAACATGAACATAAGGAAAACAATCTCTCCTATCAGCTCACTATTGTTTTTAATTGATGCATTATTGAATTGTAGAGAAGAAGAAAATCACAGGTCAGGTATGTATGTACGTAATTTTATGTTTTCCAATAAACCCCAAATTATACAAATCTAATCAAAAGTAATTATGTTCCTTTGTTTTACCCAAGGGAAGAGTGAAAACAAAACTCCCTCATTAGGAAGCAGTCAGAAATTATAGATTAATTTCCAGAGTTGAAAGCTGTCATACACAACAGGAAGTGCATTCTGGTATGATTAAAGCAAATCACTGTGCTACGTCCCTTGATTTGCAAAAGCCATTCCATAATAATCTATAATTGCACAGATTTGTATACACAGGCTATTATGTGATATTGCTTAATTTAATTACCCAATACTCAGGTCATTCAGCTGAGTGAATATTTCTCTTTTTTTTTTTTCCCCACTCTACTCTGCCCTCGTGAGGCCCCATCTGGAGTACTGTGTCCCAGTCTGGAGCCCCCAGTACAAGACAGACAGAGAACTGTTGGAGAGTGTCCAGAGGAGGGCCACAAAGATGATTAGAGGGCTGGAGCACCTCCCCTAAGAAGACAGGCTGAGGGAGCTGGGCTAGTCCAGCCTGGAGAAAAGAAGGCTGTGGGGTGACCTCATTTCAGCCTTTCAGTAGTTAAAGGGAGCCTATAAACAGGAGGGGAATTAACTCTTTGAAAGGGTAGATAACAACAGGACAAGGGGCAACGATTTTAAGTTGAAGGAGGGAAGATTGAGGTTGGAAATCAGGGGAAGTTCTTTACTATGAGAGTGGTGAGGTGCTGGAACAGGCTGCCCAGAGAGGTTGTGGATGCCCTGTATCTGGAAGTGTTCAAGGCCAGATTGGATGGGGCCCTGGGCAGCCTGGTCTAGTATTAAATGTGGAGGTTGGCGGCACTGCCTGTGGCAGGGGGGTTGGAGATTCATGATCCTTGAGGTCCCTTCCAACCTGGGCTATTCTATGACTCTTTGTGAAATTAGCTGCATGAACTAGAATCGGGGAAAAGGAGAAGGGATGAAAATAAGGCATTGAGATTAAACACTAAAGAGTAACTCAAACACAGAGGAAAAAAAAGCTATTAGTAAATATTTCTATTTATATTTCATACTTTCCAATCTTTCAAATGTAGATGCTTCAGTAACAGGAGTTAAATATAAGTAGTTTACATAAGTTGTTCTAAAATTTCTAGCGTAAGAGTTTCAAGCTAGCATCATAATACCAGTACAATCTTCAATATCAAAACTATATTTGCCTTCCACAGAAGTTGAGACAGAAACCTTTCAGTTTTGTGGCTCTGGTATTACTTTCTGTCCCAAAGCCACATTTTGTGTAGATAAGATGCATAAATGGCNCCTTGCTTGCTTCTGTTAAAGAGTTTAGTTAGGAAAGGTATTTTTTTGTTTGTTTGTGTTTAATTCCAGGACCACAAGTTTGTAATTTCTATAAAAATTGTTGGAAAAAAAGATATTTATTTATTTATTTTTATATCTCAATAACAATAAACACCTAAAAATCTCCAAAACCTGTGTATAACACAGCACTGAGTTATGCCTATTAAAAGAACTTGTGTTAGTTATTACAGCTGGCTGTGGTGGACCCTATAGTACCCCAAAGTTGTCACTTACAGCTGAATCAACTAACATTATAAAGGATGCAAGAAAGCAATTCCTTTTCATGGATGATAATCATCACTTCAATCTTTGTCCAGCATGGATTTCTTTCCATTTCAGACTAGCAGTGCTTTTGCAAGAGCAGTGATTAAAAGGAAATACTGTATTAGAAGAATACTTAATTGTTACAGAACCAATCAGTAGATCAAAGACAGAATAAGTTCCTTTCTTTTAATTAAGGAGACGTGCAAGCCTTACAACTCCCTAATAATGTTCCTGAATCAGAAACTCTCCATTAAATGCTTTTAAAACTTAAATGTATTTGGACCAAAAATGACTTAGGGCCTGCAGGAATTATTAGGCACCTAAGCTAGAAAAGCCTGTTCAGGAAACTCTTTGCCAGAAAGCCCTGTTATGCTTTCATGTCATGAAGCCTGTAGAAATAATAACACTTGCAAGGCATCTGCAGCTGTGAATTGTCCATCCCAAAACAGACAGCACCAGTATAAGGCAGGCTGCACTGCACAGATTCTCAAACCAACAGAGACTGAACTGATCCAGGATCTTAAAAACCATATTTACTACTCTCTTTTGAAAAGGACATCACTTTGCTATCTTTGGGTTCAGCGCCACATTACTGCAGCTGTCCAAAACTGAGCTGATGTTACTCAAATGTTTGTGCACCAGGACATATTTTATAGCATACATGTGCAGAATCTTTTCAAATGCTGTGCAAAATATCCTCTTATATACTCAGTAAGGCATCCAGATTTCATTGTGAGGGCCAGACATTTAGCAGTTGGATGTTTCAATACACACCTTTTAGGCATCAAAGTCTTACCGGATTCAGGCTCAAGTAATTAATTGCACCAGAAATTTAATACAAAACTAGTTCTTTAGCTATTGTATATACTCTTCATTCAAGTGCAAATCATTGCCTTCACTGTATCCATTCTATAAAGCTGGGAAAACATTACTTATTCAAGCTTTAAGCAAAAATGCAAATTCAAGAACATCACTTAGAGAGCTTCCCGGCCCTAGGACTTGTTTGCTTTATAATGAACTCTTACTTCAAATAAAACTTTTCATTTAGAATACACTGAAGCCTCTTTTTCTTATCTAAAATTATATTATTTTTCATTAAAAATATAGACCAAAACAGGAAGAGCCTTGACTGAAGCTCTTTAAGAATTCCAGGAAAGAGTTTTAGAACATATTTTAAATGAACAGTTGAGAAGTTTGGGTTTCTTCTTCTGATTTAGTTGATATCTGTGCATTTACTTCACCATGAGGGTGATACATTATAAGCATTGATACGCAGTGATATATTATAAGCATTAAATATTAAATAACTATCACCAACTGTGTGAAATGGGCATTATTCTTAGTTTCAACACTTCTTGGAGGAAACCAACTTGATGTTGCTTCATTTGTAAAACTCACATGAATAAATAGTCTGAGAAACATTTAATTAGTGGAATATACAGGAAAGCATCTAAAAACTTCTAACAGGGAAAATGGAATAACAGTAACAATTTAAATCAGATTGATACTATCTCGCCAGTCTTGTTTTGTAACTAATTTAAAGCAAGTTTTATTCAGAATTACCTGAAATCCCAATTCCATGAAAACAGATGAGTCAACAAGATGACTGCAAGGTGGTTCAGGATTTTTCTTTTAAGTTTCTGAGTATCCAGAGGCTTTTATAAATTGCCTTCTAAAACCATATATTCTTTCTACTTCAAAACATATTAGTTGTCAGATATGCTAACTAATCACATCTCCCACCATTATTAATGCAACTTGCTACTGTTCAGATGTTCTGTAAGTTAAATGAAACGTATATTGATTTCTCCACATGTGGGTAAAGGAAAAAACTACTGTACAAGTCAGATCCTAAAATCTATGTCTGTTTTCCAGAACTCCTAGCTAGCAGATCTTGTACTAAGACCTATGGGACTGCCTGAGACCAGTAAGAGAAAGTAGGTTGACTCCAATAAAAACAAGTAAACAGGCTAGCCATAAAAGTATGACTCGAACAGCTGCCACTTTAACTTTGTAATAGTATGCTAAATTGCATGTGGATAACTTGCCAGTTCAGCAGGTTGGCATTATGGGATCTTCAATATTCTGTTGCAGCAAGTTTCTATTTCAGAAGGCATAACAGAGAGATAAACTGGTGAAATTGCCCACCACCCTTTATCTGTTGCATGAACCTACACACCCAGCATTTCTCTCCCTTTCCCTGATTGCAGCAGTACAGATAAAATAGCAGTGTGAGGTATTCCAGTTCCGTGGTGAGGTAATTTAATTGCCTCCTTGTACGTATGTCAGTTTGGTTGTTCTAGATCAAGACACTGAGTTTGTAGAATCATAGAGTCATAGAATGGCTTGGGTTGGAAGGGACCCCAGGGATCTTCAAGTTCCAAACCCCTGCCACAGGCAGGGCCATCAACCTCCAGAAGTTAGTCTGCAAGCAATTTTACTGCTTACACAGTTCTGATATCATACCAATGGCACAGATCAGAAATTATAAAAATCTTCCCTCACCCTGCTTGTTTTCATAATCGGAATTTCTCACTGTAGTTGAATGAGCTTTCCTTGTCTCTTCACATCTGTACAAGACCGCTTAGCATTTATGGAAGAATTTTGGAGGTTAGAACTGTCCTATATTTTTGGGTCAATGCAGTCCTCTGCTTCCTCCCAGAAAATATAGTAGTTAGAGAAATCAGAGGTAGCGATTGCTGTTGAGGAAGACTGCTTTAAATTTTATTTTAGGAGCTCAGGACAAAATTAAAAGCAAAGCCGTCATGTATTATCTACCATATACCATATGAACAACTCCACAAAGCAAGATACCTGAAAGGTGCAAAGAAGAAATTAAAATAAATAAATAAAATACCATGGAAGGAATTTAAGATGAGTAAGATAATAAACAATACATTCATATTATGAGTCATGGTTAAAGAACTATATTGGAATGTCACTGTAATATAATTTTCAGCATGACTGTAGACACATATCGTTTAAAAGTTCAGTGTCTAAAAGTCACAAGTTCAAAAGGTGTCCCAAAGAATTAAGCAACTGTGGGTCTCACCGTTACATGACTTAGAAAGTACCTAAAGGAAAGGAAGAGCCTTATCAGTCAGGGGCATTCTATCTCTCATCTTTTCTATTGTTGAAGTCTTGGAAATAACTACAAGAACCCCTTAGAAATAGAAGGTTTTCTGCCCTTCTCACCTCTTCCTTCTTCAAACAGTTTTGTGAATCTTAAAATATGAATAAAAACCCATGGGGCCAATTTTTCAAAACGAAGAGGCTGAGTTCCACCTCTTGACTTTGCTAAGTCAGAGTTCAATGAGATTCTTCTGAGGAAAAGCAGATCCTGCTCTCACATGTGGATCATATGTATCATGGTGACCACAGAAACTGTCATCCAAGAAGTGCTTTATTCTGGGTCTTTCAGAAGTGCAAAAAGTCAAGTCTACATGGTTTAATCTACCATGATAATGTTATACTCAGCTAAGGATCCCCATCTTATTGTAGCTGAACTGTACAACAGTCTTCTACTTAATTAGCTGTAGATTTGTACAGAAATAATGCAACTGATTGCACAGCAGTATTTTGGAGCAGTATTTAACTGCTAGCTCAATTTTTCTTTACAGTCACTTATATTGAGGTTATGTCCATATTCATCCTGTTGAAGTTAGTACAGTGGTTCTTCAGATCTTGGACTTTTTGTATACATTAAGGTGGCAACTTGATCCAGACCTCTGTCAGATAATCTACCATTGCTAATCCTTGTTAGCCAAATTAACTTCCCTTTCCTTTTTTTTTTTTCCCTATTATTTTTCATTACTTGAGCCAATAAGCTGTATTTTTAGCCAGACTCTGAATTTGTGATACAGTAAATTACTTTTATGTTCTAAAAATACATCAAAATTCATAATAAAATAAAAATTCACTTATATGGTTAAAAAAAAAATTCCTGGTTAGTTTTAGGTTCTCATATCCTCAACAATTAGGACTTTTTTAATTTATTTTATTTTTTGTATTCCTGGGTTTTTGAGACACACCTATTATGGGACACCCATTACCTGTCTTTTAATTAAGGTTTCTAAGAACTATATTTGAAATTCCATTTCTTAAAAAGACATCGGAAGCACATCTAAGAAATTTTCCTCCACTTATGAAGAGTGTGCAAATTAATTACTGAGGCACTGGAACAGGTTGCATAGAGAAGTGGTGAATGCTCCATTCCTACAAGTGTCCAAGGACAGATAGGGGCTTTGAACAACCTATTCTAGTGGAAGGTGTCTCTGCCTATGGCGTGAGGGCTGGAACTAGATCATCTTTAAGGTTCTCTCTAACACAAATCATTCTATGACTCTATGATTAATGCCTTAAACTTTACCTAAAGGTCCTCACTCTCTGCCACAGAGAAGTCAGCAATTGTTTATCTGAGAAACATGAGTTACCTCAATTGCCTAATTGAATATTAATCACTCACAATTAGACTGTTTTCATTCATTAAAATTCCATATAATTTGAAAGCAATCACTACCCTTGCTTCCCCAAGTAGCATACGTACAAATATTCATCTCAAAATCTCTGCTTCAAGAGCATGCATAATCCTTTCCATTATTTTGGTCAGATTAAGTTCTAGCTGGGTTTTTTTTTTTTTTTTTTTTTTAATTTTCTCTCTACATATCCTAGCAATATACTTGTACTCTTCTTAGAGTTGCTTGCCTCTTCTTGCAAAGGTGGTTAAACCCTTTTTATTAAAAAATCAGAGTCTCAGAAAAATCTTCCTGTTTAGCCAGGCCTGTCTTCCCTGCCAACTCATCTCATGGTACACCAGGACAATCTGCTGCTGCACCTTTGGAATTTCCTTCTTGAGGAATGTACAGACTTCCAGGACCTCTTTGCCCTTCAGGACTGTCTTAGAAATCAGCAAGTATTGTCATTCAGGTACATGACTTACCTCCCACTATCTCAAAGTTTTATATCATCTTTAATACAATATAAATCCTAATCCCTTACAACAAATTCTGTTAAGAAAGGATAAGGTTAACAACATTAAACTGATCAGGAATAGAGATGACTGACAACAGGGTATTGATCAGGAGTTTAGACTCTTGCAATACATTATCTGTGAAATTGGTAATTTGCCTTCTTGGCTGATGAAAAAATTGCTGTCTATGGCTTGCTGGAGTCTTTAAAAATACATGCTTACATGAATTCTGGAAATTTAGCATCAAATACTTATGTGTTTATTTAATTACTTATTTATACTCAGCCTTTTCTTATGCAAAGAGGAAGAAACATGGTTGCCCATTATGGTATATTCTGTTGAAATTTCAGTGATGTCAGAAGAGGTATTAGCAGGGCAAATATGTAGCTATGGAGGTAGATTCGGGCTATGCAATAGCAGTGTTTGCAGATTCCTTTAGTGTGTTTTCTCAGACTATCGAGAAATTTAGGGAGAAAGCTGAAATGGACAAGGGGAAACTGATCAGAGGAAACTGAACTTGAAAGGCTGCAAACTCCGATTTTAGAGTTCTGATCGCATCAGAATTCCAGCAGGATTCTCAAAAGACTGCAAAAAGTCAGAGAAAGAGACTTTTCACAATGGATAGATAAAATTATCTAGGTAGGACTATGCAAAATTGAATTTCTTATTAATAGGTTGGCCAAACTTTGCTGGTACTTGCACTCTTGAGTGAATGAAATTTAAAACTTGCCCGTTCTCACGGGAAACAGAAGAGTTGACATCTGCATTTTCTGCTGAATTCAATGTAACAAAGCTTATAAATTGATCAGGTGTCACTGAAGTCATTAGAGACCACATTTCAGCCACAGCAGAGAGAGAGTGGCTGTCCTAGTTCCTCACTTAACCTTCTCTTCTAAACCTATACTTAGATTTTGTTGTTTTTTTTCTTTTTTTTTTCCCCTGTCTCTTTCCAAATAGTTGATTCTTCCCATTCCAGCTCAAGGGGCCTGGTCAGACATTGTTCTCATTGTTCTTTTTTTTTTTTTGCCCAACAATTAAAAAAAGTAGATTTTTCTCCTATTCACATTCTACTTTTTACTTGATTGAATTAAGTTTCACTTTTTGTACCACTAACAACTTCATCCCTGTATTGAAAGCAGAGTTTTTCACACCAGATCGAATTTACCATAGGTGTGTAAATTTGTGCAGCTTCACTGATCCAGGGAGCTTGATCCATTATACTATCAGAGCCTGTCAGAGCACATCAGATTAGAAGCAAAATATACAGTGGTGAGTTTGCCCTCATATAGAGTCTGCCATCTGAGAGTCTCAAGGTTATGAAACAATTTATGGTCTGTTAGTTCCAGGGACTGGCTGAAGATTCAGGTTCAGTTTTGAAAAAGACCATTAATTTTCCTAGAAAAAATCTGGAAGACAGTAGAAGGAGAATATGTAGAGAAGAGAATTTACTTCCTTTTTATCACCATGTAAGATAGCGCCTATGTCTGTGCAACACAAAGTAGTAGTGGCCATTCCACTCCCTACCTCCTAAAATCCTCGGAAGAAATTCCTGAATGACACAGGTAATTCAGTAGAAATTCACTGAAAAGATGGAAGCAAGAATTACCCAGAGTATGAGTTTAATTCACAGAAATTTAGTCACCTCAGTCTCATTCAACTGCTCCCTAACTCTGTATACAATGGCATTACTGCGCCAGGAAAGCTTCATGGCCTCTAAACTTCCATTGATGTGCATTGGTAGTCCTATGTTTCAGAGCTTATTTGAGTTGCTTTCTGGCTTTGTCTGAAAGCATCCATGTTTTGGCAAGTACTAACATAGAAAGTTGCTGTAGAACAGTTCTCAGATCTTACTCCTACTTATTCTAGAGCAAAACCTTGAACATTAGCCTCAATACATAGCTGTTGACCTAAGAAAGTGACAGCTGAATGACTCATAAAAGGTGTCAAAATTGCATAGTGGAAGCTGATTCACCTGCCTTCACAGTTAATTATACTGCCAAGTGAGGCACTTCAGTTCACAATGAACAAATTGGAAAGGGTGGGTCACAGAGGGGAGATACATCCTGACAACAAACCTCTTTGAAATGCAGACACTGAAAACAGGTGAATGTGCAGAATGAAGTACATGCGATGTTTTGTAAGCCTCGATCTATCAGTCAGGAGATGCTCATGAACAAGAGAAAGAAGGTGAAGAAGCATAACTGCAGATTTGTAAAATTACCATCTTTTTGAGTCTTAAATGAAATAAGCATGTTCAGGTATCTTTGGCAAGTTGATCCCTTTGCACGTCCTAAGCAGCCAGTTAGGAAGATATTTTTTTTCTAATTCCAGGGAGCTGATAAAGTGGAATGAGTTAAATATTTTATTGGCTTAACTTCTTCACTGATGCTATAATTAAGGGATGGAATAGTCCCCTGATATTGTGGGTTTTGATGAGATAACCAGTGAACTTGATCACTCGTGTTGGATGGCTTTGTTGTAGAATTAACTAGTGGGTGAGCTTTGGGGAATGCAGTTAATTCTTATTCTTTTCTCCTTTTGAAAATATTGCATATGAATCAAAGCACTTGAGATCAAACATTCATATGAGATAGAAAAATGTTGGATGCTCAGATTTCAAAAGGAATTTTTATGTTGTCAGATTTATGGTCTATTTTAGTTACTTACTATGATTAAAGACACTTATCCAGGCTACACATCACAGCACGCTGGAATGTATATACTTTCTCATTACCTACAGCTGCTGAGAACCTCTACTGTGATCAGAATTCCATACCCAGTGTTGGTTTAGCCCCATGACTTCACTTCTCTCTGTTGTTACGTTTGTCTCACATATTCTCATGTGCTTCTGTCTCATTTTCACAAATCTAAATAAAATAGATGCCAAATTCTGTCAATGGCTAGTTACGTTTGTCTTGGAATGTCTTATAGACATATGTATAGCCTTAAACACCTACACATCTGCTTCTTCCTGCTTTATACCATAGCCTCGCTCCTCATCACAACACGTGATCTACCATCAGCCTTGTTCAGTTCATGGAAAGAAAAGAAAAATCTCCTACTTCTGTATACTACGGCACAGAATTATGGGGTCAAACTTGGCCTCAAGATTTTGTAATAAACTAGGTGGAATGGGTATTTCAAATGGCAGATACCAACACTGCATTCTGGAAGTCAGTGTTGTTGCAATAACAGTAACTCCAGGGGGAACTTTCCAACTGGGTGATTCTATCCAGAGGTTCGGATTTCCTACAGTCCAAGTGGAGTCACATTTGTGAGGTCCACCAAAAACAGGAAGATAGAAACAACAACAAAAATTGCCTGTGCAATGTTACATATTTAGACCTCTGTAATAAGTGCCACCCAGATCATTTATAAATATCTCAGAGCTTTAAGACTGTACTTCTAAAAATCTATAATTATTTATCAAACACAGCAGGTTCATATATTCAGATTACATGGAGGGGGATTACTTTGTATCTTCACGCATCATTTGTCCTCTTAACCCAAGGATACCTCTTGCTCCTTCTAAATAGCTTGCTTTCAAATATTTAAACTGAGAAGAGAGATACCAGACTGACAACCCCAGAAGGTGGCAGCAGCAGTTTTGCTTAACAGCTTGCAACATCAACTGTTCATAATCATTCTGTGCAGCTTTATTCATGCTGAAAGAGACTTCTTTCATATTCTTGCTCATTAATTTGATTGATTGGCTATGGTCACGTGGCTTCCTCCACTCAAGAAGCTGGAAACCTTTCCTTACCTAAATTCTTATATTTGGAATCCTGTTTATAGGACTTTCTTTTTTCTCTGAAACATATCATGCAATGAAAGCATCCAGATATGACACAACAAGATGACATCCACCACTTTGAGACTGGACATCAGACTCATGTCAACAATGAAAACAGATGGAAATAACTAGAGTCCTCAAAGCTGCCTGACGTGCTGCTCATTTCTTCCTATGTCAGGTAAATCCCATCACAGATGGAAGGAACAGCAAAAGGCATGCATAGAGCTTAGGCAGCTCTATTTAGAACCCCCATTTAGTCCAGTACAACATGCACTATCATATGGGACTTTCACTTCTTCAAAGAGCCAACAGAAGAGCAGTCTGAAGACATCTTCTCCATCACTGGCATGGTTACTAAGGGTCATAAAATCATAGAATCCTTTGAGTTGGAAGGGACCTCTGAAGGCCATCTAGTCCAACTCCCCTGCATTGAACAGGGACAGCATAGCTAGATCCAGCCTCACCTTGAAAGTCTCCAGGGATGCGGCATCAACCACATCACTGGGCAACCTATTCCACTGTAAAAGACCTCAGATGATGAGCAGCAAATACCATGAAACAACACTGGTCCTGAAAGAGGCCTTTCTGCAGACTCGCTGCCTTCACAAAATGCAGTTGATTTGGCTCTTACTAGCTTAAATCACCCATTTAAATTGACCCTGCATGAATTTCTGTATGAATTTCCAATAAACAAAGCAAAATAAAACTTCTCCATAGCATTTCCACAAACTTATTTAATCAAGACATAAAATGAACAGCACTTCTCACCTCAACTAAAATTTCTCTTTGTCTTTAACGATTGTATAAACACAAACGCTTACAACATTTCAAGTAGACACTCTTGCATATTGGAAGATAATGATGAATTTCAGTTATTTAGTCATGTCTGCAAACAGTCAACACATTTTTTAGTAGAAGAAGATTATAAAGTTTTATTTCCTTTTTATTTCTCTTGCTTTTTGTTTATTTGTTTCCAGAGAATTTAAGTTATACAGTTAAACATGCCATGGATTTATTCTTTATTGGAACTGATGAAGAATAGTATACTACCGTATAAGACTCAGAAAATGAGATTTTTCCCAAAGAATGGATTTTAATAAAAATAGCTTTATTTTCCATGCTATCAAAAACCAGCTATATTTTAGTTAAAATAAATATGCAAATGGCCGAAGGAATTGAAACGTTATGCCAATATTGTCTGCTATTAAAATCAAACTATCAGTTAGAATTTAAAGGATTCAATAAAAGTGATGTGTGGCGCAGAGAGAATTGTTCTTTCTGTTACAAATCAAATACAGGAAAACTCCAAGACTTTGACTGACAAAGAGCTGCAGAATATAACTCAGGAGTCCAAACTGATCTAATTTGTTACTTATTCATACTTCTGCTGACAGTCAGATCCTAATGTTACATGCAAATCATTCCTGTCAGATAGAATTACAAAAGAAAATTTAATCTAATAACCTTTTCTAATGGTCCTTTTCAACCCAGGCCATTCTATGATTCTATGACCAAGAATTTTTGCATTTATTGACTTGAACTCTAAATAAAATATAAATGCTCTACTTAATATGACACTGGAATGGAAATTGCCCACTGACAACTCTTCCAGAATTTCCCAATAACAGTATTTTTCTTTCAATATATATATATTTTTATCTCACTGTTAAGGTATTAGAATACAAATATTTGGACTGTTGCCTGAGGAATTTGTCAGAATGTTTGACATATCTGTAACATGTTTTTAATTTCTTTGAGGGTTTCCAGGAAGAAAGGCTTGAAAGACACATCCTATTGCACAGACACAGGGAATCATGAAAAAAAAAAGCTATTGATAAGGTTAGATGTATAAAATAAAATAAGATCAAGTCAATAAAATATTCAGAGGAAAGTTTAGAAGCAAACTAAAAAAAAAAAAAACTTTGGTGGGAAAAATAGTAGTTCCCAAAGTCTTATTATTTCTCAACAGGCAGAAATTGCTTTCTGAAAAATGAAGGAAATAATTTCAGCATTTTTGCTCTTTTTTTTTTTTACGGAAATGGGATATGTTTTCTCCAAAATGGCAATTTTGTATTTCAACTGAGGCTGTTCTCTGCATAGACTTTGAACAATTCAAGGGAGTGTGTAAGTTAAAACTTATTTAAATAGATTTGTGTACTGAAGAGAAAGTGAAACTACAAATCTATTTCAAGAAGTGTACTATCAATTGATATGAAAAGCTTACTCCTTGGAGAACAAGGACTGGTAGATTTCTAGTGAAAGCAGCCCATGGGGTACAGCAGCCAACATACCACTTATGGATCTAGCCCCAAATATTTAAACCCAAACTGCACTTTCTGATTGTTTTAGTGTGCTTTGAATGCTCTTGGTTTATTCAAGTAATTATTCACTCTAGCAAATATAATCAGTACAGTAGCCTCTCTCCTGCATGTTCTTTGAGAGTATGCTATTCAGTTGTTTCCATCTTTCTCTGCATTTTATAGTCTTCTGATCATCTTCAATCATCCTTATTGCAATTCATGCATATTTTTCTCAAAATGCAAAATATTTATTTTATGATTCTTACAAGAAATGATGATTTCTTCATCACATTATGATGATTACTTTTTTTCCTGGAGTTGACTTTCTCACTTGCTTTGCTCTTGGTCTGGAACTTCACTGGGGTTCAGTGAATCTACACAAAATAATTACTAACTGCTTTAAGATCAATTCTACTATTTTCCCAAAGAATACAGACTGAAATTCATCATATCCAATCAACTAAAAAAAAAAAAAATCACACCTACTTTACTAGTATCTGTCTTGTTCTTTCACCCTCTTATTTCTGCCTGACACCATTATTGATTGTGCTCATGATCTGACCACAGCTGATTTTACCGGAGAAGGATAGAGTGAAAAAATTGAGCTATTTTCACCTTCTGAATGCTGTCCTATTCTTTTATTGAATCACGTACCAATCTTTTGCAAAATTTTCCTCTTATTGTTCTCAAGGTTAGTATTCAGATTGCAGACTGAGCCATCTGAAACAAACTCATATGAGATATGAGTTTTAACTCCCATTCTACTTACTGTAGATCAAGTCAATACAGTCTGAGGAACACATTTGCTTGCCCTTGAAATGCCATAAAGTACCCAACATGATGTCCAGCTGTTGCTCCAGAAATGCACAATTCTCCTAACAACTAAGTATCAGTCTTGCAATCTGTGAGTTGAATCCTACTGTTTTGAATCTCAGAAAAAGTATATAAATCTCATGCCAAGTAAGAAATTAAAAGGAGTGATAATCTTCGATTTACAAAATTACAATATATCTTGACTACTGTTTTATAGTTACCTTACTTATCATTTCTTTTCCATAGTGCTGCTGCCCCATAGTTGAATTTTCAGTTATCAACATATGATTTGGACCAAACCTGAATAAAATATTATCTGGTTACTAAATGCAGATATACACCAGGTAAAAAACATAAATTTGAGCATTTCCAATCTACATTTTAACAACACAGCCTAAAAATACTCATTGCTCTATAGAATTTTAGAGAATTTTTCTAAACGGCAACAACAAATAATGTAGTAATAAATTTAGCAAGCAGAGGATCTCCCTGAGCATATCTCAGTGCATTACTGGAGACACTGGTGAACTGCAGTTCAGAAAGATACAAGAGATCTCTCAAAAGATAAATATAAGAGAACTTCCAAAGATAAAACTTCTCAAGAAGTCGTTTGAGAGAAATCACAACTTTTGATAGAGAATAGAAGCAGATGAACTCTAAAACATTTATTTAAAAGGTTATTTAAAGTATAGGTAAGAGAGAGATCAATTTCCTATTGTAGTTAAATTTATGTGACAAATTATTATTGGAAAGCAATGTACTATAGAATTTTTGAGTCATGCTAGTGTCTTCACTGTACGTAGTGAAGTCTACCTATCCAGTCACAATACTGTCTAGGGAAAGGATGGCTTGAGAGCAGCTTTTCAGGAAAGGATCTAGGGATGTTAGTTGGCAGCAGGCTCAGCATGAGGCAGCCAAGAGAGCAAACCATATTTTGAGGTGCATTAAACACACCATGGCCAGCTGCTCAAAGGAGGTGATTCTCCAGTTCTATTTAACATTAATATGGCCTCACCTTTAATACTGTTTGAAGTTCTGAGCTCACTGCTCCTAAGACTTCCTGAGAATAGGAAGTGGAAAGTGAGGTGGTAATCTCTTTTTCCTAGTCAACAGTGATAGAAAAAAAGTAAATGGCAACAAACTGTTCCAGGGAAGTTTCAACACACACGTTAAGAGACAAATATCTTATTTTCTGGTGTATGTTGATGTATTTTTTTTCAGTTTTGAAGAAACTTATTCTTAATCATCACATACAGGATATATTTGACAGTACATTCCAGACACATATCATAGAATCATTGAGTTGGAGAGTTTAAAGCATGAGTAGAATATTTCGCTTACTTCAACTAATTTTACTGAGAGAACACTTTTATAACCTATCAGTAATTATGAAAATATAAAAGGAAATAATTTACATTGTCACAGTCTTAAAACTTCAATAACTATGGGAAAATTATTTATTATCATGCTAAAAGTAATTATTTATTCATGTATTTGCTCATAATAAAAAATAGCAATAAGATGAATGTATTTTATTTCTGATCCAGTGTCATAATGCATGGCCATGAGGATGCTGTGAGTGTCAAGGCTGAGTATGTCAGAAAGACTTATTTTTCAGAAAAATCTATGCAATGCAAATAGATGTCCATTCACCTCTAATTACTGATTTCAGAATTACAGGGAGTGTTAAGGGAGTGCTGCAAGAAGTATATTTGCTTCTCAGAAGAGCTGATCTACCTGCTCTGATGGATCACAACTCACATCAGCCTTTGAATCATAACTAAAGATTGAGCCAAGGCAATTAAGAGCTCACTGAACTGCCAGCAAAATGCGTTGTAATGATGGCTGAGAACTGAATCAACTACTGATCTATAATAAATTCAGATCTCCCTGTTCCCATTCTGGATTACTGTAAACAGTGTTATTACACCAGGTAAAGTAATTTAAAAATTCCTATACTTTCGAGAAGGTGATGATATTTCCCAGAATATTTGACCACAGTGCTTGATATAATTACATAGTACCTATCGAAGGTGAAGAAACTGAAAGGCTTGCATCAATAGCCTATCAATAAAAAGTGGTCCTTTTACTTCAGAGAGGTCTGAGAGCATTTTGCAAATATGCTTCTCTTGCAATGTAGCTTGAAAAAGAAGCAGGGAAGAATCTAGCATGTTTTCACTTAGTATTCACAAAATGTCATCTTTTTTTCATTGTTGACATGACTCTGATGTCCACTCTTAAGGAGGTGGATGTCAAATATTACCTACAGTTCAAGAAACTGTGTAAATGTTTGTAAAACGGTATCAAGGGGGGATTGAAAGCACGGACTGTACATAAGACAGTGAAGAACTTAAATAATTCTTTGACAGACCTATACTGATCACTGTCTCCTTAATTCTGTTCTACAGCATAGGCTTATCCAACCACAGCAATGAAAAGGAACATGAACATAAGGAAAACAATCTCTCCTATCAGCTCACTATTGTTTTTAATTGATGCATTATTGAATTGTAGAGAAGAAGAAAATCACAGGTCAGGTATGTATGTACGTAATTTTATGTTTTCCAATAAACCCCAAATTATACAAATCTAATCAAAAGTAATTATGTTCCTTTGTTTTACCCAAGGGAAGAGTGAAAACAAAACTCCCTCATTAGGAAGCAGTCAGAAATTATAGATTAATTTCCAGAGTTGAAAGCTGTCATACACAACAGGAAGTGCATTCTGGTATGATTAAAGCAAATCACTGTGCTACGTCCCTTGATTTGCAAAAGCCATTCCATAATAATCTATAATTGCACAGATTTGTATACACAGGCTATTATGTGATATTGCTTAATTTAATTACCCAATACTCAGGTCATTCAGCTGAGTGAATATTTCTCTTTTTTTTTTTTCCCCACTCTACTCTGCCCTCGTGAGGCCCCATCTGGAGTACTGTGTCCCAGTCTGGAGCCCCCAGTACAAGACAGACAGAGAACTGTTGGAGAGTGTCCAGAGGAGGGCCACAAAGATGATTAGAGGGCTGGAGCACCTCCCCTAAGAAGACAGGCTGAGGGAGCTGGGCTAGTCCAGCCTGGAGAAAAGAAGGCTGTGGGGTGACCTCATTTCAGCCTTTCAGTAGTTAAAGGGAGCCTATAAACAGGAGGGGAATTAACTCTTTGAAAGGGTAGATAACAACAGGACAAGGGGCAACGATTTTAAGTTGAAGGAGGGAAGATTGAGGTTGGAAATCAGGGGAAGTTCTTTACTATGAGAGTGGTGAGGTGCTGGAACAGGCTGCCCAGAGAGGTTGTGGATGCCCTGTATCTGGAAGTGTTCAAGGCCAGATTGGATGGGGCCCTGGGCAGCCTGGTCTAGTATTAAATGTGGAGGTTGGCGGCACTGCCTGTGGCAGGGGGGTTGGAGATTCATGATCCTTGAGGTCCCTTCCAACCTGGGCTATTCTATGACTCTTTGTGAAATTAGCTGCATGAACTAGAATCGGGGAAAAGGAGAAGGGATGAAAATAAGGCATTGAGATTAAACACTAAAGAGTAACTCAAACACAGAGGAAAAAAAAGCTATTAGTAAATATTTCTATTTATATTTCATACTTTCCAATCTTTCAAATGTAGATGCTTCAGTAACAGGAGTTAAATATAAGTAGTTTACATAAGTTGTTCTAAAATTTCTAGCGTAAGAGTTTCAAGCTAGCATCATAATACCAGTACAATCTTCAATATCAAAACTATATTTGCCTTCCACAGAAGTTGAGACAGAAACCTTTCAGTTTTGTGGCTCTGGTATTACTTTCTGTCCCAAAGCCACATTTTGTGTAGATAAGATGCATAAATGGCAAAAAAAAAAAAAAAAAAAAAAGAGTTGGATAACACCAACATGTCTCAGTAGAGCTCAATTTTGTGTTTCAAAGAAAACATTCTTGCTTCCTTTTTGAGGAGGCATTTGCACTTAATTGTGGTCAGAGTGATAGTTCCTTGTCCTTGCATTGCTGCATGCAACTTTATGTTCTGAGTTGAGGATAAGTTCTCTTCCTTGAGGCTACGGACCTTTCTCCTCACCTTTCTCCATATTTGTTAATTCAGTGAAGTATTCCATGTTACTACTTCTCATCATAACAATCTCCAATCTGTTTTTCAAAAATCCCAAACACTCATACATTGTATCATAAACCAATAGATACTATTTATAATAAGCAAAAATAAGTATCATGAACAATTATTTCAGCCACAAAAAAGTTAAGGATCTATGAGGTCTACCAGCAGGCTGAACAATCAGCTCTGGTATTCTGCTTGACCTCTTGATCTAGTTTATGTACCTTTTCAATTTTCTCTTCCACTGGTTGTGAATTATCTAGGTCTACTGCATGCAGACCAATTTTTTTTGTGGAAAAAAATATGTTCCATTTCTATTCTTCTCTGTCATTCCCTTGAAAATTACTTTATGCTAGTGAGTGCAAAGGAATCTACATCAAGAAAACAAATTAGTGAGATGTTATTTCTTTACTGACTTCTCCAGAGGATGATTTTATATTTCTTTCTACAGATTACTTACTCAAAGAATTGCCTTGTCCTCATTCATCTCAAAACAAAGAACCAAATGGGAAATTTAAGGCATAGTTATCTAAACATCATTCTGCCATTAGCATACCTGTGTTACGTGACCATAGGATCTCATAATCCCTTTGGTGGACTTGTGCAGGCAACACTCCTTTGTTAACCTTTTTTGCCTGTTCTTCCCAAAAACACTTTTCTGCCTAGAAGAGCACTCTGGCAAGAATCCCAGTGAGCCACCATACCTGTTGCTCCAAACATACCTCTAAATCCTCCTCCTGTTTGGTTCCAAGGCTGTCTCCTCACGAAAATGTATTGTTCCACTGGCATGCTATCTCCTCCAGATGCTCATTCCCTCTACTCCCTTTAGGTAAACTTCTCTTTGGGCTAACCTAGAGTTCTCTTTTTGTCTGGCTTTTTCATATTCACAGTATTTATCTCTAGAGTATTTGTTCTTCAGAGGGTCTGGTCAGTGGCACCAGATGCACAGCCAGATAATGGCCTAGAGTTCCCTCATAACAGAATCATATCATAGAATCATAGAATGGCCTGGGTTGAAAAGGACCACAATGATCATCTAGTTTCAACCCCCCTGCTATGTGCAGGGTCGCTAACCACTAGACCAGGCTGCCCAGAGAAGAGGGAACATAATGAAAATATTCATCTTGGATTGTTCACTCTTTAGCCAATAGCTGGAGCATGGATTCCCTCCATGAATCACAAGAAGAATTCTAGTTGGAACTACAAACCTGAAAATCAGGCTATGAAAACTCCAGTGGTGCTGTGTGTTAAAGGCATGTGATTATTAAGTTGAGTTTTTTTGGAGGCAGGAATTTTTGTTTAGTATATAGAAGCAGTACATTCTTGGCGTGAATCTACTTTAATGTGATTCTATGTAGTGCTTCCCATTAACTATAAAGAAAATGAGCTTAGAATTTCATAAATAATATGTATTCTACTTTAAAGGGTATATAAGGATTACAAAATAAGATAAAAATGCTCTTTTCAACAATATTTTAATTGTTCTAACTTCCTGTCTCTGTGAAGATATTAATTATAGACTTAATACAGCAAGTTTTCTTTTATAATGTAATTAAAAACAAGATGATTTAGATATATCATAGATATATTTATATACCTTAGATATAGTGCAAAATTAGACATTGAAAAGAAACAGGTTAGGGTTTTATTAATCTACCAAGCATCTTGTTATTTTAAAACATTTTGCTGACATTTCATAAACCATTTGAATATCAATAATAAGGGAACTAAATTGTGCTAATTGACATTTTGGAAGTGGGTTGGCTGGTAACTTATTTCTGCTTTGAAATACTTCGGTTAAAGTCTAAACATGCCTTTTAAGTAGATTTTGCATAAAATATTAAAATGGACATAATTCAAACTTAATTGAATATGGGAATTTTTTTTATCATAATTGACAGAGAACAGAGATACGTATCTTCACATTACTGCTAGTAGGTGTTCTTGTTATCAGTGTGCATTAAAACAATATTGCAATTGCTATTCTTTCATGTTTTTAAACTTCAATTCAGAATTATTGCTTTGGAAAGAAAAAAAGATTAATATAATTGTCCAGATGTCATGTAGAAATGGAATCGTTATACTAGGTCAGACCTATAAGACAGTCATCCTCCCTGATGTTTGTAAGTACCAGATGTTGCAGAAGAATGCATAAATCCTCCCATACCCAGTCAACAGATGTGAAATCTGTCCGCATGAAGTCTCCTAATCCCAACGGATTTGGTTTAAACCTTGAAGCACACAAATAATTTTGTTTTCTTTTATAATTTTCTGACATTTTTAACTACTATATGTCTGATTATTCTCCATGTAAGCACCCAGTATCTGAATTCACTGATGAGTTGACTTCCCAATCTCCCGATTTCTGGATGTAAGAGGAAATAGCTGACCTGCACAGCTAGAAGACCTAGGCAGTTCACATGTAAAGCCTTCATAGAATCACAGAATCATCAAGGTTGGAAAAGACCTACAAGATCATCCAGTCCAACCATCCACCCATCACTAATAGTTCTCACTAAACCATGTCCCTCAACACAATGTCCAAACGTTCCTTGAACACCAGGGTCGGTGACTCCACCACCTCCCTGGGCAGCCCATTCCAGTGCCTGACCACTCCTTCAGAGAAGTAACATCCAGCCTGAATCTCCCCTGGCGCAGCTTGAAGCCATTCCCTCTAGTCCTATCACTAGTTACATGAGAGAAGTGGCCGACCCCCAGCTCACTACAACCTCCCTTCAGGTAGTTATAGAGAGCAATAAGGTCTCCCCTGAGCCTCCTTTTCTCCAGACTGAACAATCCCAGCTCCTTCAGCCGCTCCTCGTAAGACCTGTGCTCCAGACCCCTCATTAGCTTTGTTGCCCTTCTGTGAACACACTACAGGGCCTCCACGTCTTTCTTGCAGTGAGAGGCCCAAAACTGGACACAGTATTTGAGGTGTGGCCTCACCAGTGCTGAGTACAGGGAGACAATTACTTCCTTGTTCCCTGCTTTATCAAAGTAGTAGTCTATCTGTATCCTGCTTCCTACATAGATTTTCAGAAAGACAGATTTAAAACCTTCCAGGTTCACCAAAATCTGAGACAGATCTAACAAATTTTTACCAAATGCAGATATGCTTTAATGAAATGCTGTCAATGAGTTCTATTCCGTGTATATGTTAAATTCAAGATGTTAATCTGGAGGAACAAATACAGCTATCTCTTATGGCGTGCTGAATAAGCATACTCAAGTTCCTACTGAATTCCCAAACTTTTCTGTGCTCCCTGCTATTTTTCCTAGGCAATGCTGTCAGTCTTAAAATAAACATTCACCCTGTGCTATAAAGCTGTCTGCAGTGCGAGTGCTTAACAATAGAATATAAATCCATACATTCTCTCATACTGATTATACATAGAATACATATAAGAGAAAAAGAGAGACTTTCAACTATAAACGGGAAGCAATCAGAATAAAATTAAGAATTTAATAGTACAAGTCATAAATGTAACACCGAGGAAGATTATTTACCTCAGTAAAAGAACAACCAAAATTGATAAGAAAAAAAACTGATAAGACCAGAAAAATGATGAATGTCTTGGATATAACTAGTGAGAAACACTGAACATAGTCATAACTATCAATGTATTCACTACCTGGTTCCCTTGTCTAATATTTTTGTTATTATAGATTTTGATATATTGAGAATGTAATAGAATCAAGCTTCCACTCTGCCAGCCTAGTGGTAGAGAACTCATCTAGGACAAATGATTTAAAGTTTCATTCCTTCACCTATTTGTAAATTTTTCTAGACCAAAAATAAATGTATGTATATACACACTACATATATGTTATACTGCACAGTCTGGATGGTAGAAAAATAATTTAAGATACAGAGAAAGCTCTTATGGACAGAAAAGAAGAGAGCATTAAGCATCTTCTTACTCTCCTTCTGATCATTCAAGCATTCCTTTCCTTCTTACACAGTGACACAAGTTTAACAAAAGTTACTATGACCAAGGACAAATTTCCTTTGAGACAAACATGAATATTCATGCCATGATAGATAAAATATCTTGAAAGCTATCTTCAGTCTATCCATCCATCCCAGTTGAAGACATAGTGAATACTGTATTTAGTCTCCAGCTTCCCAGATATAGCATGCAGAGTAGCAGCAAAGACAGAGTAGAAACACGGGCTGTGATGAAATGGTAAAGGGATGTATTACATAGTAATTCATGAATCTACTGCAGCTAATGCTGTTATCATGAATCTACTGCTATTTATGCTACTATGGTACACATAGAAACACTCATATGTAATTTACATATGTAAATTAATCATATAAAAGTGTATATTTATCTCTATTAGGCTTTGAAATGTTATGACTCTAATGTGACAAATAAGCTATTCGTAGGTAATGGTGACCATCCATTTGTTACAATTCCCACTAGACCACAAATACCTCTGTAGCGTGATGAATATCCTGGCTCTGTGGCAGAATGAGGCAAATAGATTTTAAATATTTCAAAGCATTTCTGAATAAGATACAAGGGAACGCACTCCAGATTCTGTTATATTCCGCAGATGAGAACAGTCTTTTCCTCTTCACTTTTCTCTGGCTTCAGATTCTTTGCCTTTTGGCTAACTGAAGAAAGAAATGATTGGCTTTAACTGAGATAAAAAGTCATTAGGGTTAAAAGTCATTCTGATAACTGCCACACTCCATCTTCGTCCAGTGCTAAGGAGCTGACACTGGCTGGTGTAAATAAGTTTTGTCATGTTTTTCAGTCAGTAACCTAGGGTTGAAAACACAAGGCTGAGCCCCTTGATTTGCTGTAGCACTGTGATGCAAAGAGGCCCCTAAATACTTTGTATCTCACAATAATATTTGTAAATAGTGGTATATGCATATCTCACAGTTTATTTCATAGTATAAGAAATTGAAGGTATTGACACACTATCACATGCAAGCCCTTGAAATGTCCCAAGGAGGACTTATGCTCAGTTGTAGAATAAGTTCAGCGTGTGGAAAGAAACTGGGAACTGATGTTCAAGATCTGTCCCTCAGTTTGAGTTGCTAAAAAGAGCTGATCAGAGACACTGTAATCCTTAAAGCATTATGAAAACAATCATTAACAGTTCTCTGGAAGAACAGCTTTTCCTGTTTGTCCTAGAACTGGGAACACTATACAGTGGAGGAATAATTAATTGAAAGTGACTAAATAAATAGTAAAATAAGATATTCCTGGGTATCTCAGACTTTTGTAGATATTTATGATCACTATCCCTAAGAAAATATTAGGCTTGAACGATCTTTGATTTGGCAGAGGATGGGCATTCTCTGAATCTCATGATATGTACAAAAAAGCCATTTGTCCCCTAAGATATGTTTGAAAAGGGTAATTCAGAACCATTACAAATTTTTCTCCTGTACAAAACATTTCACTGTATTTGAGACATTAGATTGCACTTCAGTGCTTTTTGTAATGTAGTGTTGTATAGCATACTCTCAAACACATTATTATTATTATGAAATGTAACGTTCAGCTAACTTTTGAACAAGATATAGCAGCCAAATTGATAGGACTCACAACAAAACTGCCAAATATTTTGGCAGTGTTTAAACAGAGTGTTTTAACTCTTTTTCCCCCATCAGAGATAGCTCATTGACTGCCTCCTGTGAAGCATTCACATTTTGATGAAACTCCTTTACGTGATAGTATTCTGCTATATTTTTGGTTACTAAACTCTAACCAAGTTAATGGGGCCCCTACTAGGAATGCAGTACAAGCCTTGGTGTAGTTACTGCTTTACATCCAGTTGGCTCCTTTTATCTGTTTTTTTTCACATGCTTGTATCTTTCCAATCTATATTGTTCTCTGTGGTTTCCCCACCTCTGAACTTGCGTCTCTCACAGCTCTGGTAGCCATCAAGTTCCTCCTTTTGCTTTGGTTAGAAAACAGGGTCCCTCCTGCTGTTGAACCACCTTTCCAAAATTTTTCTGTATGGTGGTTAGCCCATACTCCTATCATTTAAGAGCAAGTATCAAAAAGATACATAGAATCATTTAGTAACAGATGGTCAGATATAGTCTGGGAAATAACGATCTACCGTTACATATCTAAATGTACTGAACAATAAACCTGGAGATTGTAGATGGCCCCAAGGTATAATCATGAAAAAGCATTTTGCAAACTTGTCTTTCTTTCTTTAGGCTTTTAATGCTAACACAGACCTTTTTAAAAAAATTAAAACCCAAATGACAAATACAATGAAGAAATATATGCAGAAAAAAATGTAGTGATTAATACATGCTTTGAGCTTCTTTTCCATTTAGTGATCACAGTCAATTGATGTCTTACGAGCAACCAATTATATAATTTTTATATAATCACTGAGCCTGTCTCAAATTGTTTAGAATTAAATTACGTCTTCTCATACTTTATAAATTCATTGATCCTGCACTACTATCTCCAACCTTTTAAAATGCCAGGTATGTTTGGCTTTGCCATCTCTTTCCATTATCCAGTTAACAGCAGCTTTGATTCCAATCCACTTACATGTGGCAGTTCTTTGCATTTTGTGGAGCAGAAGCTCAGGTCTTCAGCTAAGACAAATGGAAAAAACTCAGAACTTTCAATGTCTTTAAGCTTCTTTCTAACTGGAGAGGATAAAGTCTTAATACAAAAGCTTTTTTTTGTTGTTTTTTTTTCCATGAAGTCTAAAACTGATCCAATAATATATCAGAACACATTAACATTCTTCCACCCCGTAGAGTTCTTAACCCTTTTTCCCATAAATTGCCATTCTCCAACCATAGTGAATCCTGAATATTACCAGTGTTTATATTCTGTCTGGCTTTTGTATCAAATTTTATTCTTGGTTGCATAGATTTATACAGTAAACAATTATTCTGATAATTGAAATGTGATACATGTTTTGCAACTAGAAATGTTAGTTAGAATTTAATAAAATTGGAAAATAACAGTAAATATCAGAAAACTAAAACTACAAACTTGTGTCTGATTTCTGATTAAAAACCATTCTTTAAATTAAGGGAAAAGCATGAAAAATCATTTAAGAAAACCAAGAAAATTAAACTGTAAAATTAAACAATTTCATTTGTGCTGATACTGATAAGATGTATAATTTAATATGCACTTATATATGTTATGCTATGCGTTTCTCCTACATATAGTCATTTCTGAAATCATAGAAAAGCATCTGGGTGAGGGAAATCATTGTAGAGTGCATTTGAAATATGAATTTTTCAGTAATGATTTATTTGTAGCTTCTCTCACACATCTGATCTGTCCTTCTTCACTACAGAATTTTATTATTATTATTGATGTGCTTGCAGTTTTTATTCTTCGGATATTCCAAGACATATATGACCTTTAAAATAATTCACTTATTTTGAAGGTTGTACTGTATTTGTCACAACATATATGAAGCACTTAACATTCAAAATAACTTTTTACTTTTTATGGCTGGCAGNAAGGTTATAGAAGACCTAAAAATAATTTTGAACTTAAAAAAAAATCAAAACGTTGCCTTAAACGTGTCAAAACTGTATGTTTCATTCTGTTTAAAAACCCTTTCTCTTCTACCTTCTACACTCTCTTTCATAACACTGTAATGAAATTGAAAATGCAGCAGTGATTGCATAGTAGCAAAGTCCTAGGCTTCAGCAAGTGAGGATTTTGTCAAATGCAACAGGACAACGCACAGAAACAAATGAAAAAAATCTGCTTACCCTCAGAAGGCTTTAGGTATACTGAGATCTCCAGCAAGACATCTTTGCCTCCACTGCCAATCCTTAAATGAGGTCTGGGAAGGGGTGGATCCTGGGTCCACACCTTCCAGTCACTCAGGTTCATTGCATGCACCTGAGCTCTCCTGGGTTGGCCCTGCCTTCCCACCAGGTGCTCAATCTCTGTCTCAAGCCATGGCTTAGCATTTCCACTACACTCATTTAAGAACATAATTTTTCAGAGGAAAAAAGAACTTTACCAGCATTTTCGTAGAAACAGTAAGATAATTCTCCAGCAGCTTTTAGCAATCACTTACTGTTGTGCATGATCTTTTAGACGTGAACTGTCATGAAGCCATTCTTGTTCATCAAGATGTTAATTATTTTCATTTGTTACAGCTAAACAAATAAATACAAAAAGAGGTTGTTACTGATCAGCTTGTGTTTTATTTAGAAGTTATTTTATTTATACTTACAGCTAGTCTCTGCATATGAATAGTCTCAGTGCTATTTCCAGTTCTTTTGACCTGTGCTGTACTTATTTCAGTTTAGCTTAGACATGCCTATCCATTTAGGATAGGAACATTCTGTTTATAATTTCTACAGAATTTTATACAACAAACCACAATAGATATGCTGGAGATGACCTCCTTGTTCTCATTTCAATATAACCTGAAGTCAAAAAAAGCAAGACTAATCACACAGGTGAGTTTGGATTTGCTCTTGGATGGTATTACTTATTCTTCTTAAGCTAGGAGAAGAAGAGCATAGAGGTTTGATCTCATTATATCTGAGGTGGATGACCTAACCCTGGAGACATTCAAGGTCAGGATGGGTGGGACTCTGAGCACCTGACTGAGCTGTAGGTGTCCCTGTTCATTGTGGGGAAGTTGGACCAGATGGCCTTTAAATGTTCCTCCCAACTCAAATGACTCTAATGACTCAAATGACTTCCCATTTTCTCGTCTGTTTATGTTCATCTACTATATTCGGTTTACCCACAGAAGTGTTCTGATACCTGTCAGAGGCAGAAAAGATGGCTCCTGTTTCTAGTTAGCTGCATTCAAAAAGGTTAAATATAAATAGGAACAGGGAAGTGATTAATTTGCATAATCGCAGGACATAAAGATTCAATTTTAAAATAAATGTTGTGAAGGAATAGAGTTGTTGCTAATAAAATTTGAAGAGAGGGGAATTGTTAAAGAACAATATTGTGGATTCAAGAAAAACAGTCAGTGAAGAAACTTAAGATGAAGAACAGATAGGACAGTTAAGAGATCCAAAACATCCTTCTAGACAAGATGGTGAGATCTGGAAAAAAAGAAAAAATAAGTTCTGTATTGTTTTAAGTCTATGAATTGCTTTTGTATGTGTCAACAAGAAGCTTGAACAACTGATCCCTTCTTCCAAATGCATGTTATAGGATAAAATGATTTTCAGGGAAGTTCGAAAGTCTATCAAGCAGGTTAAAAAGCAGAATAAAACATGCATGCACATCCTGTTCTAGACTGGTAATATTTTTTCTTTTAAAACTACTTTTTTTTTTTTCTGGAAAGCATGTGGCCAATACCTATAATGGCTGAAAAGGAAATAATCATGCTAGGAAATCCGCTTTTACCTTTCAGAAGTGCCAATACAGTGGTGTGATCTCTTATTTGAAAGTAGACATTACACATATTGGGAATGGGGGAATGAAAGAGATTCTGATTTTTTCAGATTTCTGTGGAAAACAACAATATTATGTTTTAGGTCCTCACATCTGTTTAATTTCTTGTTCAAAATCAGATGAATACTAAACTGCTGAAACGAGTAACAGAAGACTCTTCATAGGTGATATTGCACATAGCTTTGAGTTGTTGTTTTGGATCTCTTTGTAAAGACAGAGATCACACCTTGAGTTTCCAAAGCTTGTTATCAATGTCTTCAAATGCATGGCAATTGTGCATGGAAAATCTTCAGAATATCCAAGCTCACTGAGGTGTATGAACTATTTTCTTAATCTATATTTCTTCACATGCTTACATCATGCACAAGAAACTGCGAATACTTACCAGTTGTCCATTTAGTTATAGACAGGCATGACCACTAGAACACAACTACTACTTTTACAAAGCTGAAGTCTGACCAGTCATAAGTGTGTTGATCTAGTTCTTTTTTTTCCTGACAAGAAATTTTTAGTAAAAAAATGTATTCTTGCACCAGAACATAGAGTACAAAACTTTCTTCTGATTTACCATGCATTATGCAGTTGCCCTGTAGTACAGCAGCTATACATGCCAGTAATGTAACGACATGGTATTTATAGATTGACTTCTTTTTTTTTTTTCTTCCATTTTTGAAAATGGGAGGTAGGTGCTGGAGAGAATTTATGCCTTAGAAGTAGTAAATTTTGAATTTTGTTCTACTTCAGGACTTCATATACGTATATACACACACACACATGCACACAATGTATATATATATATACATATATATATATGTACACACATGACTAGACCACTGAGAAGCATGCAGCGCATATCCATGAAGAAACTGTGTTGTTACCCACAGGTCTCCCATTAAACATTATCCTTATCTATAGGGAACTGAAGCAGATTTTCTTTAAGGTAGGAAAAGCCCTTCTGAGTGCAATTAACCACATCAAATTGAATTTTTATCTATTTACTTCCAAAGGATCTGCCCTTTGTGTATTTGCTTGTTTGTGCTCTTTTATGCTACATTGTTTTGCTTGAAAATAATATTGTTCACTTCAACTTTGTTACAAATTACAGCCCTCCAGGGGGATCAGCCAGGAGCCTCATACAATAGACCTAAAACAAAGTGGAGGAAATATCAGCCAGTGATTAATCACACATAGCCCTCAAAAAGAGTTTTCTAATTCCTTTCCCACATCTCACGTGCAGTCTGAGCAGAGCTGAGTTTATCTGTGGACTGGCAACGGTATGAATCGTGGAGGTGAAGAGAAGATAAGCCAAGTCTTTTTATTACATTGCTGCTGGCAAAATGAATACCCTGAAGGATTTGAATCGGCTGCTTTCTGCAGAAAGACAAAAATAGCTCCTAAGTTTTTTTATCAGAGGAAAAAAAAAATGGAGCCACCACATTTGGAAAAGAAAAGCATTCTAGGTCACTGAAGTGATCCTTTCACACCAACTGCAAGGTTTGTGCCTACACGATTTACTCAGCAGATTTCAGAGCATCTCAAAGGTTGCATTGGAGGATCTTCAGGTGTGTTCTTGGGATTAAAAGTGATAATGGGCATATACCTTACAGTTTGGCACTTCCTCTTGGATCTAATGTAGATAATTCTGAATAATTTCAAATTCTTCAAGAGATGCTCTAGGGAGCCAAGTGACTCATTTTACATTCTCACAACCTCAGACTAAACCCCTGTGCTGACATCACACCATGTTAAATTGACACTTAACCGATCTGTAGGATGTAAGGACTCAGCTGATTTCTTTTCTTCTTTTCCCTGTGAGGAGCCAGGGGTTGGATTTGATGATCAATGTATGCCCTTCCTACTCAGTGTTCTGTGCTTCTATGATTTTCATACACAATGGACCAGGGAAAGAAAGTAGGCTTCAGCCCTACTAAACTAATGAACACTGTGATGCTGTAATTAGCACCCATAGTGCTAACTAAGGGAGAATTCTTTCTACCAAAGTGGTTGGTCATCAGAGAGTAGGAGTGTGTTCTGATCAACTTCCCAGTGTCTGAGAATTATTCAACAGGATAACGAGTTTGCAAACCTGTTGCTGCAGTGGTAAGGTCAGATTGTCACACTGGATCAGAAATGTGACCGTGTACCACTAAAACAGCAGCTCACAAGCAAATGTGCCATATCTCAAGAATCGTATGCTTCTACTACCACAAAATTGCTAATTGCCATCTGTAGCTAGTGGGAGACGTTGGTTTTATAACAGTTAGTGATCACCATGAACAACGAAGAGTTACAGCTTAATACTGAATGCTTAGCAGAGTTCACGTGGAGGCACATGTGAAGATGTCAGAATGCCATCATGAGTATGGACTAAAAGGATACACAAAGGTTGCCATATGACCACTGCAGAGGATCTGTAAAGTGTACTGGGGCCTGCAGCACTTCTTCCTTGATATAAGTGTAAGGACAGTTCCTAGATATGGTACTTTTAATAGCAGTGTAAACATGTATCTAAACATGTACAGTCAGTACCCACCTCTAATTCTGCCTGGAGCAGAAATACTGAGAAATAAGCAGTATAAACAGTATACTATTCTCCATCACTACCTTGATGAAACAGCTGAAATTTGCTCTAAAGCTATCTGATGTGAAAATTTCAATGACCTTATGGAAAACAAGAGACAACATGACTTTTCAAACTACTCTATTATGTAATTAGGATACATTTACTCTAGCTTCTTTATTATATTCTGTTTCATACATAACATCATCTGCTGCTTATGTTGGTTGTTGACCAGACTGTAAAACTAAGGTCTTCTGCAGCAAGCCACATCTATCCATGTCTGAGACAGCAGTGCAAAGAGGTTGCAAAAGGGCTTTTTCTGCCTTTGCTCTCTGTGCTTGGACAGTGATGGCAAGTCCATTTCACTCTGGTTCCATTATGCTCTGAAAATGTACCCATATGTGAAAGATTCATACCTAGGGATGACAATCTCTGGCTTCCCAGTCACAAAAGAATTTGGAGTTTTCTTTCAGTTTGCCGAGTCTTATTATAACGTCATTCTTGTTCCTTTTCTGGTCTCCTTGTACCAGAATTGAACAAAGCAATTAAAAGTGTTCAGGACTCCATATAATTCATTTATAAAACAGGAGTGTTCTGTTCATTTCTAACACAGGCATGTGCATGGATTACTGACTTGTTTTACAAGCATTATGTAGCACACAATTCCCTTGTTCCAGAAGTTAAGACCTCAGCTACAGACATTTTGTTTGGGACTGAAATTTGGCATGCGTTTCTTCATTCACAAGCATAATTCTTTTGGCAAATTGCCTTTTATACTTCAACAAGTCTTCTTTACGAACATGGCTTTTTACTCTCTGCATTTCTCCTTCACTTTTTTTTTTTTTGTTAANTCATAGAAAAGCATCTGGGTGAGGGAAATCATTGTAGAGTGCATTTGAAATATGAATTTTTCAGTAATGATTTATTTGTAGCTTCTCTCACACATCTGATCTGTCCTTCTTCACTACAGAATTTTATTATTATTATTGATGTGCTTGCAGTTTTTATTCTTCGGATATTCCAAGACATATATGACCTTTAAAATAATTCACTTATTTTGAAGGTTGTACTGTATTTGTCACAACATATATGAAGCACTTAACATTCAAAATAACTTTTTACTTTTTATGGCTGGCAGGGACAAAAGCAAAAAAAAAAAAAAAATCAAGCAAAAAAAATTGAACTGAAAGATTAGAAATATCCTTAATGTTCAGCATACTCTTAATTTCATCATTGTATTGCGTTTATGTGGCACTGCTATGGCAGCAGGGAGGCTACAGGAATGGTCTCTGTGAGCAGAGCCCAGGAGCTGCCCCATGTCAGATCACAGCCAGCTCCAGAACATAACAAGCAAAACTAAATGTACTTTAAATCAAAAATTAAACAATATCCATTCATTTCATGAGACTGGCCAGAGTAATATGGAATATCTTCAGTGACACCTTTGGCTTCTCCTATGGATCTCTGGTGATATCTCCTCTAGTTGGATTCTGAGGTACAGAACTTTCCTTTTCACCTTCCCAGTTCAGTCCTTTACCTCTGGGTCTTCATTCAGGGATGAATTCCACCTAATTATGTACTGCTACAATCTTCTCCAAAAACTTCAACAGTTACAACAATCAAGCGCAGTCCTGCCTGACCAGCTGCTTGAGATCTTTCACCACAGTGGTGAGAAGGACAACGGAGAGGTTCTCTCATGTTATACAACCAAAACCATTTTCATGATAAGAAAGGAGCATCTATTGAGACCCAGAAGCTCAAAACATTCCTATTTCCTCTCACTGCCTGACAAGAAATGGGTGGATATATTCCCTATCACTCTGCAGCCACTTGGGATGTGATAAGGTAGGTAGAGTTTGTTGTTTTTTTTTTTCCCCCCATCTCCCAAGTGACTGCAAATAATGGATGTAGAGGAGGAAAGGATTAACACAAGTTCTAAGGAATTACACCCTAAATTGTTCAGTCCAGCAGAGGAGATTCAGGAATGTGTAGAAAGTCTTAAATTACTCCCCTTAATTTTTATTTATTTTTACAGCATTGATTTTCCTCGCAGTTCTATTGACTAAAAGTGATACCAGAAGGTAAGGCCAGAAAAGGAAAGTAAGCTGTTCTCTATTCCTTGAGAAATCCATCACAGAATATGTTAAGATGCCCTGGTACAGGGAACTTCACAAAATGTTTATAGCTGATCACTTGAAGGGAAGAAAATTAATTCAAAACCGAATTTGTTTGGAAGACAACCTTCACTAGTATCTAGAAATAATGAAAAATATTTCAGGAATTCATAAATATGGGGGTTGCTCTGAAAGTAATGCCTCCTATTTTATTCTGTTGACCCATGTTGTCAGAGGCAGATGTTGGTGGGAGAGCAGTAGAGGCTGAACCTTCCCAACAATATCCCATTACATGTTATTGCTGTGTGACAGATGGCAGCAGAGGAGCAGTCTGACAGAATGTTGACAGACATGGAAGCATATATGAAGAAAATATGCATCACTGAATTCCTCTATGTAGAAAAAAATGACACCCACTGACATTCATTGACACTTGCTAAATACTGACAGAGGCCAGTGGATGTCAGCCCAGTGAATGGTGCATTTCAGCAGTGCTGACAATGGCTGTGGATCATCTCCGCTTGTGCTGGTTTTTACAAGCACGATCTGCAGGCTCTTGTTCATGGCTGGCAAAAATGCACTGCTAATGATGGTGACTGTTGAAAAATAACAATTTGAAGCTGAGAATATGCTCTACGAAGCAGTGTTACTGAGCTCTTTGTATCAGTTATCAATTCCATGGAAATAAATAGGAGGCATTACATTCAGAGCGCGTGAGATTGTTTTAACCACTTTTTGTTCTTCAGTCCAAGGAAAAAACTTCTAAATACACATGTGCACATTTGAGTTAAATCTCTGTAAATGATTTAGCCTTCTGTTGGTTGCACTTTTACTGTAACTGTAGGAAGAGAGCTGTTCTCCTATCTGGCTTGAACATGCCCTTGTGCAAAGGCCAGCACTGTGTTATCTCACTGCAAAGTCAGGATGATGGCTTGCAAGGAAAACTTACTGAAATAAGCCTACATCTAAACAAGCAACAAAAAAAGTAAAGAAAGCGCAATTTTCCATATGAATAAACATATGGATTGTTCTGTTCCAGCTCATCATAATCCAGCATGTTATAAATGATGTAATTTGTAACATAATTTAAAATGCTATTCCTTTTACACTGTGTTGTCTCTCAGAATATATTACAGTAAGTAGTCCTTGTTGGATTAAATCTTGCCTCCCAACCAAAAACAGATGAAGCAGTTTGTGTAAGGTGAATGGCATCCACATGTAAACAAAACACAAGAGGTTCACCAATTCTCTTTTATTCCTCTGACACCAGTGTTTCTTTAATTCATAATCATACCTAGACTCATAATGTGTTGCTGTTTTTCTTTTAATTATAAAATATATTAGTACTCTAGCTGCTCTCAAATAATTATCAACCTCCCCCAAATATTTTTGCACCAGAGCCTTCTGCTGATAGGCTCCAATCAGTTATGAATCCCATAAGTGCTGATTGCGTTTGCGAGCAGAAACTTGGAATATCATTATAGCAGACAGCTAGGATATTTACACTTTAAAGCAAGTTATATATATTATAACAAAAGCAACACAAATTGAAATTTATTTCATTAGAGGAATTTAACACCAGAAAAATAATGGTGCTGATTTTACTTTAGGGACACTGTTGTATTACACTGTGGCTTCAGTAAATTAAAAACGTTATCAAGTTGGCAGCAAATTCTGGAATGTATTACTGTGCTAACTATAAAGTCTGTTTAATAGCTTCAAGCTCATATATAACAATGGAAAATTATAAAACAGTTTTTCTGTTGTTGTTGGATTTTTCCTTAAAAAAAAATACACACATGCTTTAATTCCAGGAAAGATTAGAGGACAAACATTTTCAAAAAAAGAAATAAAAGAAAGAGATAAATATATTCTGTGAATAATTTAATGATCCAGTAGCACTGCTGCTGCTGCATTTTGCTTTTACTGTTACTGGAATTGCGTATTGATTGGAATATTGAAATGCCTTAAAGCATCCACATACTGAACTGCGAATATTTGTAATTCTATAAAAGAGATGCATACAAATGTTTGAAGTGCTTCATTATTATTTATTCTTGATGAGTAGGAAACTGCAAAGACCATTCTGGAACTTATGGTGTGGAGAGAAAATAGCCATCAATACGCTTGATTTTAACTGAAGTTGAAAAATCTATTTGACAGTTTCCTATTCCCTTTCATTGGTTGAACCACATATGGAAACAAGATGCCTGTCAAGAGCTGTCTCAAAGATATATCTTGAATACCAAGAACATATAGTGGAGCATTTCCTTCTTATCAGCTTCGTCCTTATAAAGAGTTACACAAGGGATGCTCCAAAAGTAATATCTCCTATTTTATTTCTTTGGCCCACAGCATCAGAGGCAGATGTTGGTGATATGGCAGTAGAGGCTGAGCCTTCCTGACAATATTCCATTCCTGCTGTTGCTACACAACAGAGAGCAGCGCTAACAAAAAATGGAGTCTGGCATGGAAGTGCATATGGAACAAAGGTGTATCATTAAATTCCTCCATGTGGAAAAAAATGGCATCCGTTGGCATTTGTCAGTACTTAATGAACCTTGATGGAGACCAAACAGAGGATGTGAGCACAGTGAGGTGGTGAGTGGTGAAACACTGTAGAGCAGTGTGTCACCTCTGCTGCTGTAGGTTTTCCTGAGAGCAGCATGAAGGTTCCTGTTAATAGCTGGTGAAAATACACACCCAGTGCTGGTAAATATGTTGAAAAATAGCATTTTGTAGCTGAGAATGTGCTCTGTGAAATAGTGTTATCGTGCCCTTTGTAGCTGTTGTAGTTTCCATGGAAATATACGGGAGGCATTACTTTCGGAGCAAACTACACTTGTGCCGACACATTCGGCGTCATAGACTTTATCCTACCTGAAAAGACCATATACCTATTCATTATCACTCTTCAGAGACACTCCTAATTTCTAAGTACCCAGAAGATCAATGAGTGACATCTTGCATTAAAATGTTAATTTCACCATGTCAAGCACAAAAATGAGAAACCATCAGTCTTAATTCACACAGTCTGCATTGCAAATGTTCAAATCCATCAGGTAACCTAAACAAAATTTATTTACAGAGAATTAACACAAAATCAGCCTGGCTTCCATTTGCCGTTTTAGAGGCTTCCTATAAGTCCTGAATTATGTCTGTCAGAGGCACATCCCAGAAGCCCCAGGACATCTCAGATGCTCGCGGACACCTATGTCAAGTCACCTGAACTGCTTCCATTGCATAAGCATCATGGGATGGTCTTACTTTCCATCGCCATATACTCATTTTCTATTTAGTGTCACGTATTCATAAGGTTACCTGGCACTATCTATTATGAAATCCTGCTTTCAGATATCTACAGTAGTATTCAACTTTAGTCACTGAAGCTGAATTTTTCTATCTCAGGCTCTGTATGCAAAGAATTTGCAAACATGGCACTACAATATTGACAACTAGAATAACCAAATCACAGAGAGACCTCATTTTTCCCATATTTTATATCTATCTCTTGAGAAAAATCTGTCAGTGGCACAACTTTGGATGCAATATTGTGCCTCTTGCCAAATTTGGTCAACTTACAGATCTTCGTAAAAGGGAAAAATCTGATATATTAAATAAAGCCTTCTGATGCATAAAAGAGACTTTCCCTACCCCGAACACAGTTTCAGTTCTCCCCAGAACATAAGAAGTTTTCACCTGTTTTAATATAGGTCCTACAGTTCAGACAAAGTAGATTTTTACTTACATTCCCAGTGGACAGTCTGGGAAGAGGAACAAAGAGGATGTGAATTGATCTGACTTTTAAGGTACGTGCAAAAATTATCTGCTGCACTAAAAGCACCAGCAATCTGATGGAAGCAAAGCAGAAGGAGGTTAGAATGATATTGTGGGGCTCAGAAATTTGGTGGCAAGACCTAAGGGTCAGGACAGAACACTCCTAATTCCTTTATGAGAAGCTGCTGCCCCATGAACCACAGGACTGATGAAGCTTAGTGTTCCTTTGACTTCTGTACCTACAGAGACCCCAGCTCAACTCCATCTCCTTGTCACGCTCTCCAGACTCTAACAACCCCTGTACTTGCCCTCAGCTCTTCCTTGATCTGCCCTGGGGACTGCAATGGTCCTTTGGACAGCTTCTAGAGAAAAAGCTGTGAAGGGAAGCAAAGGTGCGAGTTCGTAATTCCAGCTGGTCCTATGTTGTAAGTCAGTGTAACAGATTGCTTTTCTCTCGACAGAGGAGTTAGCTTAATTTTCACATTAATTTTTCCAAAACATGCACCAGCTTATTATTGGGAATTATTGGGAATTGAGAGAATATATTTAAACATCACAATAAGAAACTCACTGGAAGAGAGCTTTTTTGCCACTAATTATTCCTTGGAAACCTAGCTTAAAATTACAGCATAAACATGTAGCATACATTTAGTCTGAGAGTAAATTAAAATAGAAGATATAATATAGGTACTATAACGTTAAGATATTTCTTAAGATATCATGACTTCAACACCAATATTAAAGCTTCTTAAAATTTTTAACCTCTGGATACTCAGCTTTTCAACTTGACTTCCCCTTATCCATATGCCTATATAAAAGCACAATGGATAGAGGAAGAAAAAAAACAAGCAATTGTTTTCTTATGAAAGTTATCAATTTCCACAGAACAGAAAAAGCAGAATATACATAATTTTTAATAAAACATAGGAGACTGCTCCAACAGTTTTGCTATTATCAAGGAAGCTGATCCTACAATTTTCTGCCATGAAGCACTTGGAATGCTAAATGTGCACTTAACTTTATGCACGTGAATAGTCCCAGAGGAGTCTTCGTTGGTTTTTTTGTTTTGTTTTTTTTTTTTGCTTGATTTTCTCTGGATTAAAGTCAGAATTATGAACGTTTTACAGCCCTGAGCTCTGAATTAGTATATCTTTTGGGGGTGTGTAGGGATAAACAAATACTCCAGTGAGGAGAAATAGAATAAATCTCAAACACATGATTTAGTTCGCATCTCCTCTCTCAGTGCTGATATGACTAGTAAAAAGAGAGACATACAGAGAAAAAGTAGCCCGGAACGCCCAGCAGCAACCTCCAGAGTACACTGCATGTAACAGAAGGAAAAGAATTCCTGGACAGCCACTATTAGTGTTCCCATGTTGCCTTTATAGCTTCATTTCAGATTACTCAGATCAGATAAAGAAAACAGGCTGTTATTGTAACCCTTGCCATGCTGTGAGAACAAAGCTTCACAAACATTGCAACTGTTCTGAGATGCTCCATTTCTTCTTCCCTCAAATTTATGTGAGCTTGCAAAATTCAGTGCAAAGTCAAGTAAACAGTGGACAGGTTTTCTTTCCTTCATGTGAACATATAAAAAAGAAGAGGGGAAATTACCCAGGGAAATAGACTGATTTCTAGCTATTTGTCACTATGTTAGACTTGTCTTCACGCAATGAAAGAAATCCCTTGAAGAGTTGAACTGAGATGCTAATGACAGCAGTATAGTACTTACGGCCAGGTATTGACAGGAAGCACAAAAACTATCCATAGCTGCAGATAATTTATGAGGCACCATTCCCTAGCAAGTGCAAATGCAATATATGTAGACTTGTAAGAATAAAAGTGTTGTTAAGAACCATAAAATACTGATTTTAATTGGTAGTATTTTAAATGCATTTCTTTAATGAACAAGCAGCACAAGATAGAAAAATATAATGAAAATATGCAGTATTAATAATAGAAATTGCATGAAGGGGGGAAAAAAGAATCCACGCCTGCCGAAGAAAAGCATGAAGAGTAAAGAGCATCCCAGCTTGTTTGCTTTCCTACTTTGCCCAGGGAAGAGCAAAGACCACAGTGACAGCAGCCCTGATGTGTGTTGGGTTACCTGATACCTCAAGGTGCAAAGATAGACATCCTTAGGTACGAGCAACCCTTGGTCAACCTCCCCTTGGTTTTCTCTTAAGCAGACCTCTTTATAAAGGAAAAAACGCTGAAATACAATGAACTTCCCTGTCTTCAAATGTTGCAAACTTGACTGCTATGTCTTGAAGGAAAGAACTACCGTATACAAATGCACTGGAGAAAATTATTTATTGCACAAGCAAATCAAATCTATTTCTGAGGAATGTTTATTAGGACAGTTATATTAGGAATGAATTTATGCTCACAAAAAAAAAAAACTAAAAAACTCCCACAAATCACATACCACAAAGTTTAGCAAAACTACCATCTTGCAGAATGAATTTGTATTTAATGTGTTCAAAAATATGAAGCATAACATACTTTAAAGTCCAAGTTAAATCTTTCAGACCAGCAAACTCATTCAGATGCTCCTCTGTGCAAATAAAGTACCACAATAAATATCAAGAAAAGTAAAAAAAGATAATACAGAAAATGAACACAGACAAAGGAGATATGGAAGATGCAGAAAGAAACTTGTGCTGGCAAAAACACACTCTTTGAGGAAGGATCGTATTAACCTGTGTTACCTGCAAGTGCAAAAATTCTTTGGGTCATCTGCAAAGTCTTTTGTCATGTGTCAAAGACTCTGAGGAAAGCTTAAATATTTTGTCTCTTATGCATTTGAATAGTCAGGTATCTTAATTGAATTTAACAAGAAACCAGAATGTTAAAGTTTAGACCCACAAGCTCTCTGCAGCTCTTAAGGCTAAAGCTGTTTGTGTCCCGTGTACTTGAGTAACTTAAGATATTGGATCACGAAAGAAATAAACAAAGAATAACACCAGTCACTAACAGTAAACAGCACTACCTTCATCTTTTCTTTTCAACAACATCTAAAGATTAGTATAAGTCAGAATAAATTACAAACCTGTTCACTTATTAATCAAGGATGTTGTTGTTTCCACCCAATACCCTCCCCCCCCCCTTCTTCCTCCACAGGGTATGAACCTGAGTTCACCACCCTGTTTTTCCTTATAACCATCTTCTTTAAAGACTAAGTACAGTGAGCTGAAGCTCATTTGAAATTAGTGATGTTTTTCAAGCCCTTAGGGATATTTATTTCATCTAAGATTAGTTCCCTAAAGTCAGTAGTCTAGCTGATGTCCATTTACTGTCTATTAAAAATCACTGAATAGATATCTTAAGAGGCAGATCTGTTCCATCCTAGACAAGGCATCTAAAGGAAACAGGATTACTTCTAGACATATGTTGCTCTTCTCTGAGCACAGAAAGCTTATGAAAAAAGTAGTGAAATTGTCATGATTCAGAAGATCTGATTTCAAGATCTCTTCCAGTTTTAAAGCTCTACACAAAGGCAAATAGAAGGNTTTCATATAATATTCTTCCCCATCATTTTGCTTCCCAAGTGTATTTACACAATAGAATGGACAAATTGTCCTCTTAGCCTATGAATGCTACTTGACTTGTCATAAGATGTTATTTTCATTTTGCACAAGGCCAGCTGATAAAATTTGACAATCTTGTATCGAGTGTGAAATTATTCATATAACTCCAGGTTTTACTACTTCTTATGCCATTTTTAATCAAATCCCCTTTACATATTTATTATCTTCCTCACTTGGTGACATGATTCAAAGAATAGAAATCATTGCAGAACTGTGAACTAATTTCACCAAACACTTATATGAAGTTTGTCTCAACATCATAAAAGCAAAACATGCTTTAAAGTAATGAAATGGGGGAAGGTAATCAGATCTAGCATCTTTTAATGTGGACCTCAACTTTGTGCGTATCTTTAAAAATACAAATTTCAATAAAAAGAAATTACAAAGATTTCAAACATCACCCATCAAAGTTTATCCCCTTCTTAAGCTATTTATTTAATTGCCTATCCTTATTCTTTTCAGTTTTGTTGCAGGTTGTAAGCACCTATACTGTAGCTTTTATCCCAGATGTATTTACTTTCATATCACTGACAGATCAAGAGAAGTGATCCTCCCTTCTACTCATCATTGGTTTCCCAAGCCATGTCAGGGTGTTGAAACTTTAAGGACCTTTCCAATTCTAAAATAACACTGAACTTGTTTCTGAACTGAAGTATCATACTCTAACGCTGGATGGTTCATGTAATGAAAGAAATCAATCTATATTGAATATTACTTAGATATAATTGCTGAAAAGGAGTGTCACAATTGTGTAGAAGATCTTTCAGGTTAATTGTGTAGCAATCCAATAACCTGTAAATTGTTTTTCTGTGATATTTTCTTCTTCATATTTCAAACTCCTGTCAATAAGCATTCAGATAAATGAAAGAACAACATTTAGGTGGGTACTGTGGTAATATAAGAAAATGTTATAAACAAATGAAATATCCAGAAAACTGAGTCAAACACACACGGTATACTTGATGCCATGAAGGACCAAAGAAGACAAGTGAACTGAGTCCAGAAATCAAATCCTTCCCTAAATCTTCTACTAAAGTTATTGACAACACTTGAGAAGCAAGAAGGATCTAACAATTTAAAATAGTGTTGGCTTGAAAAGATTTTAACCTTGCTGTATCTAAGAGCCAATGGAATCTTGCACAGATTTCCACAGGAATGAATATCTATCCAGATACATTGAAACTAACATTAAAAATATCTCAGAACTATCCTTAAATCTCCTAATGTTTAAATCAAAAAGTATTACACAAAGAATGACTACTTGTTGCCTTTTCTTTTTCTTCCTGGAGAAAAATTATATGAATTTAAATAATTATATACATATACACAAGGTTGCTCTGGAAGTAATGCCTCCTGTTTATTTCCATGGAAACTACAGCAGACACAAAGAACACAATAACACTACTTGATAGAGAAAATTCTCAGTTACAAAACACTGTTTTTCAACACAGTCAGCACCATGAGCTATGCATTTTCACCAGCAATGAAAAAAAGCCTGCAAGCCATGCTCATAAAAATTTGCACCAGTGGAGGTGTCCAATTGTTACTGTCATCACTTCTGAAACACACCACCCACTGCCTAACTGTGCTCGCATCCACTGCTTGGTCTCCGGAAACATTCAACAAGTGTTTATGAATGTCAGTGGGTATCATTTTTTCTGCATGGAGGAATTAAGTAACACACTTTTGCTTCATATGCACTTCCACGTCAGATATTATTTTGTAGACTGCCTATCTGCTGCCATCTGTCACAAGGCAACAAAATGTAACAGGATATTAGTGGGATGGTTCACTCTCTACTACCATCCCACCAACATCTGTCTCTGGCATCATGGGCCAACATAATAACATAGGAGGCATTACTTTCAGAGCAGCCCACATAAATTCATATTCTCCCCAGTTACCTACAAGCTTATAAAAAAATATCCATTTAATTAAAAAAAAAGAATATAAAATAGAATTGTGCTTTTGACATGATTAAAACATATGACACCTCAATTAAAGAAATAAAATCTCAAACATTATCCAGCTTGCATGGAGAATTCTGCAGGATTTATGTTTGGTCTTGCCTGGGCTTCCAACTTCCCTGTTTTCTCCCGCAGCTGTTCTGCTGAGGATCATCAGACAGTGGTAGCTACCCCAGCTTTAATCTCAGTGTTAGGTCTCTTTAAAGTAAGATGTCAGAGCAGCTAAACTCTCACCTGGAGCCATTCATTTCACATAACTTTGTGAAGTACAGCATGTGTTCAGTGATGAATGTAAGATACATGGGGTAGGGGAAGCGTAGGCAAACAGCTGATTTAATGCTTTCAGGAGGAAAAAAAATAAATTAGGGAATAAGCCAAAATGAAGAGTTTTGTATCAGTTTTAAGAAATCAAACCATTTCAGTAATGATGCTTTGCCTTTTTGAAGCCTTCTGGATTGGCAGATTTTGGAGCTGGAATTGGGTAGGGAGATTACAATGGAAACTAAGCAAATCTAACAGGGCTGCCAGGATTGTTAATGCCAAGACTCTTAATCCAAACAGCTCTGCAGCATTTGGCAACACTCAATTCCATTTGCAAAACAGGAGAGAGAGAAAAATAAAAATAGAAGAACTGAGCCATTCCATAATTACCATCGAAGACTCAGGTCATAGAAGAGCTGAAAGAAGGTCACACCAAACTAGAGGCTAAAACTCACTGCTCTTGATCTTCTGAGCACCTCTAATTTACAGTGTTGGAAACACTTTGCAAATTCTCCATGTCTTTGCTGAGAACAGGATCATGCATATTTGTTTCAGTGATATTTGGGAGTTTTTTCTTGGAACACCAATTCCTAGTATTGCAAAAAAGAACCATAGGTAATATTGAAAGCAATTTGGCTACAATTTAGAAAACAGTTATACTATTTCCAAGGAGAATGGAAACTAGAGATCTGAATAATCTAAATTAATAGGCACTTTGGAAAGGAGTTGAAAAAAGAGGTTAGCCAAGACCTTTGCAGCTAGAAAACATGGAATTTATGGTTTGATATAACCAGCTGTGTATGTCTTTAAGGCTTTATGATGTAGTCTGAAGCCAAGTGTTGATTTGTTGTAAATTTAAATACTAAGAGAGCAGATTTAGGATGAATATACCACACACACACGAGGGGAATCTGCTTTAGCTTGCTAAAGAAATAACTGAATATTTATTCCTAGGATTACATGGGCCAGGGGTGAGGGGAAAGAACAGAAACAAGAGCTGATTGGGAACATTTGCTGTAGGTAAAATTTATTACAGTATTAAGAAGTATTAAAGCATGTACCAATAGTGTATCACATACAAGACATTCCATGGCACATCTACTAAATCAGTGTTCCTGTATGCCTAGTAAATATAATAGCTAACCCTAGATACTTTGTCACTTGTGTGTGTTGAAATAAACCTTTTCTCCTTAGCCTTGTTTAAGGGAAGTCTATTTGAAGAGTCCGCCAAAGATAAATCCTGGGTCAGATCTACAGCTGTGGTTACAGCTGAATTAGTCTTTTTAATTCTCTCCTCTGCCCCTCTCAGTTCATTCTGACGTTCTTTAGTTTAAATTGGTAACTGGGAACCTTCCAAATGCTGATAGAAAGTTTGCTGAGACAACATTGTGAGCATTTGGCTGCTTATCTAAATGGTGTCCCAGTTTCCTCTGAATAGGAGAACTCTTACAAGGAAGGGATTCAAGAGCTGAACACATTTCATTTCCTGAAAAGGCAGTTAAGAGGATATTAAATCACTGTTTACAAGTACTTATGAGGGATACAAGGTACTAGATATTGCATTTTTATATTGCAGAATACATGGGGAACTACTTTTGTGAACTTACCTTCTGATTGTATTAAAATATAAGTAGAAGGTCTACATGAGCAGTCAGAAAAGGCATGCTAGGGAAACCAACAGTACTTGCTACTATCATTTTTAAAGCTTTTCAGACATACACAAAATAAAATCTTTCAGTATATAATCAGATAGATAAATAAGATAGCAGCAGACAGTGAAATCAGAGAACATCGTTTGCCAGGAGAGCTTTTCAGTGTTTAGCCCATCTAATCAGTCAATTGAAATAGAAAGAATACAACTTACAGCAAAATGGTTTACTTCCAGTTCCAGGCCATTGGCACCAAGTTGAGAAGCAGAATTTGATACGTAGAGTTTAATAGAATTGAAAAGCATCTGTTGTGTCCCTTTGCCAGTTAAAGACTATCTTCACACACCTGAAATAAGTAAATGAACCACCCATGAATAATTCTGCAAGGAGCAGACACGTTAAAGGCACAGGACAGTAGTTCAGAAATTCTATGCCACCAGCACCTAAGTCAATTTTACAAGTGATGAGAGCCAAAGGGTTTGCAAATGGACGTGTGGTTATGCTTGTAGCCCTAAAATCGATATATAAAATGCCTGCTGAAAGAGCAGAGCAGTGCTTGGTGTGGTACAGCCCCCAAACCTGTTCACCTTCTCTCATCTGTTGCAATCTGTGCTTCAGGTTGCATTTATAGCATTGTGTTTTATAGCTGCTGGGGGAACTTCATTCCACAAATGTGACTGATTTTGAACCTATCTATGTAGCTGACCCTCTAAAAATCCTGTGGCATGGAATTCTGCAATGTAATAGTATACTTCATTTTATTAGCTTTGGACCTTTTTATTCTTGTTGTTTTGATTTGGTTTCATTTGGTTTTATTTTCTTCAAAGAAAGAATCACAGAATCACAGAATCGTAGGGGTTGGAAGGGACCTCCAGAGATCATCGAGTCCAACTTCCCTGCCAAAGCAGGTTCCCTACACCAGGTCGCACAGGTGAGCGTCCAGGTGGGTCTTGAATATCTCCAGAGAGGGAGACTCCACAACCTCCCTGGGCAGCCTGTTCCAGTGCTCCGTCACCTCACTGTAAAGAAGTTCTTGCGCACATTGGTGCGGAACTTCCTATGCTCCAGTTTCTGGCCGTTTCCCCTTGTCCTGCCTCCACACACTGCTGAAAAGAGTCTGGCCTCGCCACTTTGCCCACCTTAGATATTTATAGACCTGGATCAGGTCCCCTCTCAGTCTTCTTTTCTCAAGGCTAAACAGACCCAGTTCACACGAAATTCCCTCTGATCATTCCTCATTCTCCTTTTCCAAGCAGCTCATAATTTTGCATCTCTACATGAAACTCTGCCTGCCTTTTCTTATCTGAAAAGTTCTAACCAACTTTCTGGCTCTTTATAGAGAAGATATTTCATTTTCTCATATCTGTCTTTTTTTNTCCTTAATGTTCAGCATACTCTTAATTTCATCATTGTATTGCGTTTATGTGGCACTGCTATGGCAGCAGGGAGGCTACAGGAATGGTCTCTGTGAGCAGAGCCCAGGAGCTGCCCCATGTCAGATCACAGCCAGCTCCAGAACATAACAAGCAAAACTAAATGTACTTTAAATCAAAAATTAAACAATATCCATTCATTTCATGAGACTGGCCAGAGTAATATGGAATATCTTCAGTGACACCTTTGGCTTCTCCTATGGATCTCTGGTGATATCTCCTCTAGTTGGATTCTGAGGTACAGAACTTTCCTTTTCACCTTCCCAGTTCAGTCCTTTACCTCTGGGTCTTCATTCAGGGATGAATTCCACCTAATTATGTACTGCTACAATCTTCTCCAAAAACTTCAACAGTTACAACAATCAAGCTCAGTCCTGCCTGACCAGCTGCTTGAGATCTTTCACCACAGTGGTGAGAAGGACAACGGAGAGGTTCTCTCATGTTATACAACCAAAACCATTTTCATGATAAGAAAGGAGCATCTATTGAGACCCAGAAGCTCAAAACATTCCTATTTCCTCTCACTGCCTGACAAGAAATGGGTGGATATATTCCCTATCACTCTGCAGCCACTTGGGATGTGATAAGGTAGGTAGAGTTTGTTGTTTTTTTTTTTTCCCCCCATCTCCCAAGTGACTGCAAATAATGGATGTAGAGGAGGAAAGGATTAACACAAGTTCTAAGGAATTACACCCTAAATTGTTCAGTCCAGCAGAGGAGATTCAGGAATGTGTAGAAAGTCTTAAATTACTCCCCTTAATTTTTATTTATTTTTACAGCATTGATTTTCCTCGCAGTTCTATTGACTAAAAGTGATACCAGAAGGTAAGGCCAGAAAAGGAAAGTAAGCTGTTCTCTATTCCTTGAGAAATCCATCACAGAATATGTTAAGATGTCCTGGTACAGGGAACTTCACAAAATGTTTATAGCTGATCACTTGAAGGGAAGAAAATTAATTCAAAACCGAATTTGTTTGGAAGACAACCTTCACTAGTATCTAGAAATAATGAAAAATATTTCAGGAATTCATAAATATGGGGGTTGCTCTGAAAGTAATGCCTCCTATTTTATTCTGTTGACCCATGTTGTCAGAGGCAGATGTTGGTGGGAGAGCAGTAGAGGCTGAACCTTCCCAACAATATCCCATTACATGTTATTGCTGTGTGACAGATGGCAGCAGAGGAGCAGTCTGACAGAATGTTGACAGACATGGAAGCATATATGAAGAAAATATGCATCACTGAATTCCTCTATGTAGAAAAAAATGACACCCACTGACATTCATTGACACTTGCTAAATACTGACAGAGGCCAGTGGATGTCAGCCCAGTGAATGGTGCATTTCAGCAGTGCTGACAATGGCTGTGGATCATCTCCGCTTGTGCTGGTTTTTACAAGCACGATCTGCAGGCTCTTGTTCATGGCTGGCAAAAATGCACTGCTAATGATGGTGACTGTTGAAAAATAACAATTTGAAGCTGAGAATATGCTCTACGAAGCAGTGTTACTGAGCTCTTTGTATCAGTTATCAATTCCATGGAAATAAATAGGAGGCATTACATTCAGAGCGCGTGAGATTGTTTTAACCACTTTTTGTTCTTCAGTCCAAGGAAAAAACTTCTAAATACACATGTGCACATTTGAGTTAAATCTCTGTAAATGATTTAGCCTTCTGTTGGTTGCACTTTTACTGTAACTGTAGGAAGAGAGCTGTTCTCCTATCTGGCTTGAACATGCCTTGTGCAAAGGCCAGCACTGTGTTATCTCACTGCAAAGTCAGGATGATGGCTTGCAAGGAAAACTTACTGAAATAAGCCTACATCTAAACAAGCAACAAAAAAAGTAAAGAAAGCGCAATTTTCCATATGAATAAACATATGGATTGTTCTGTTCCAGCTCATCATAATCCAGCATGTTATAAATGATGTAATTTGTAACATAATTTAAAATGCTATTCCTTTTACACTGTGTTGTCTCTCAGAATATATTACAGTAAGTAGTCCTTGTTGGATTAAATCTTGCCTCCCAACCAAAAACAGATGAAGCAGTTTGTGTAAGGTGAATGGCATCCACATGTAAACAAAACACAAGAGGTTCACCAATTCTCTTTTATTCCTCTGACACCAGTGTTTCTTTAATTCATAATCATACCTAGACTCATAATGTGTTGCTGTTTTTCTTTTAATTATAAAATATATTAGTACTCTAGCTGCTCTCAAATAATTATCAACCTCCCCCAAATATTTTTGCACCAGAGCCTTCTGCTGATAGGCTCCAATCAGTTATGAATCCCATAAGTGCTGATTGCGTTTGCGAGCAGAAACTTGGAATATCATTATAGCAGACAGCTAGGATATTTACACTTTAAAGCAAGTTATATATATTATAACAAAAGCAACACAAATTGAAATTTATTTCATTAGAGGAATTTAACATCAGAAAAATAATGGTGCTGATTTTACTTTAGGGACACTGTTGTATTACACTGTGGCTTCAGTAAATTAAAAACGTTATCAAGTTGGCAGCAAATTCTGGAATGTATTACTGTGCTAACTATAAAGTCTGTTTAATAGCTTCAAGCTCATATATAACAATGGAAAATTATAAAACAGTTTTTCTGTTGTTGTTGGATTTTTCCTTAAAAAAAAATACACACATGCTTTAATTCCAGGAAAGATTAGAGGACAAACATTTTCAAAAAAAGAAATAAAAGAAAGAGATAAATATATTCTGTGAATAATTTAATGATCCAGTAGCACTGCTGCTGCTGCATTTTGCTTTTACTGTTACTGGAATTGCGTATTGATTGGAATATTGAAATGCCTTAAAGCATCCACATACTGAACTGCGAATATTTGTAATTCTATAAAAGAGATGCATACAAATGTTTGAAGTGCTTCATTATTATTTATTCTTGATGAGTAGGAAACTGCAAAGACCATTCTGGAACTTATGGTGTGGAGAGAAAATAGCCATCAATACGCTTGATTTTAACTGAAGTTGAAAAATCTATTTGACAGTTTCCTATTCCCTTTCATTGGTTGAACCACATATGGAAACAAGATGCCTGTCAAGAGCTGTCTCAAAGATATATCTTGAATACCAAGAACATATAGTGGAGCTTTTCCTTCTTATCAGCTTCGTCCTTATAAAGAGTTACACAAGGGATGCTCCAAAAGTAATATCTCCTATTTTATTTCTTTGGCCCACAGCATCAGAGGCAGATGTTGGTGATATGGCAGTAGAGGCTGAGCCTTCCTGACAATATTCCATTCCTGCTGTTGCTACACAACAGAGAGCAGCGCTAACAAAAAATGGAGTCTGGCATGGAAGTGCATATGGAACAAAGGTGTTTCATTAAATTCCTCCATGTGGAAAAAAATGGCATCCGTTGGCATTTGTCAGTACTTAATGAACCTTGATGGAGACCAAACAGAGGATGTGAGCACAGTGAGGTGGTGAGTGGTGAAACACTGTAGAGCAGTGTGTCACCTCTGCTGCTGTAGGTTTTCCTGAGAGCAGCATGAAGGTTCCTGTTAATAGCTGGTGAAAATACACACCCAGTGCTGGTAAATATGTTGAAAAATAGCATTTTGTAGCTGAGAATGTGCTCTGTGAAATAGTGTTATCGTGCCCTTTGTAGCTGTTGTAGTTTCCATGGAAATATACGGGAGGCATTACTTTCGGAGCAAACTACACTTGTGCCGACACATTCGGCGTCATAGACTTTATCCTACCTGAAAAGACCATATACCTATTCATTATCACTCTTCAGAGACACTCCTAATTTCTAAGTACCCAGAAGATCAATGAGTGACATCTTGCATTAAAATGTTAATTTCACCATGTCAAGCACAAAAATGAGAAACCATCAGTCTTAATTCACACAGTCTGCATTGCAAATGTTCAAATCCATCAGGTAACCTAAACAAAATTTATTTACAGAGAATTAACACAAAATCAGCCTGGCTTCCATTTGCCGTTTTAGAGGCTTCCTATAAGTCCTGAATTATGTCTGTCAGAGGCACATCCCAGAAGCCCCAGGACATCTCAGATGCTCGCGGACACCTATGTCAAGTCACCTGAACTGCTTCCATTGCATAAGCATCATGGGATGGTCTTACTTTCCATCGCCATATACTCATTTTCTATTTAGTGTCACGTATTCATAAGGTTACCTGGCACTATCTATTATGAAATCCTGCTTTCAGATATCTACAGTAGTATTCAACTTTAGTCACTGAAGCTGAATTTTTCTATCTCAGGCTCTGTATGCAAAGAATTTGCAAACATGGCACTACAATATTGACAACTAGAATAACCAAATCACAGAGAGACCTCATTTTTCCCATATTTTATATCTATCTCTTGAGAAAAATCTGTCAGTGGCACAACTTTGGATGCAATATTGTGCCTCTTGCCAAATTTGGTCAACTTACAGATCTTCGTAAAAGGGAAAAATCTGATATATTAAATAAAGCCTTCTGATGCATAAAAGAGACTTTCCCTACCCCGAACACAGTTTCAGTTCTCCCCAGAACATAATAAGTTTTCACCTGTTTTAATATAGGTCCTACAGTTCAGACAAAGTAGATTTTTACTTACATTCCCAGTGGACAGCCTGGGAAGAGGAACAAAGAGGATGTGAATTGATCTGACTTTTAAAGTATGTGCAAAAATTATCTGCTGCACTAAAAGCACCAGCAATCTGATGGAAGCAAAGCAGAAGGAGGTTAGAATGATATTGTGGGGCTCAGAAATTTGGTGGCAAGACCTAAGGGTCAGGACAGGAGAACACTCCTAATTCCTTTATGAGAAGCTGCTGCCCCATGAACCACAGGACTGATGAAGCTTAGTGTTCCTTTGACTTCTGTACCTACAGAGACCCCAGCTCAACTCCATCTCCTTGTCACGCTCTCCAGACTCTAACAACCCCTGTACTTGCCCTCAGCTCTTCCTTGATCTGCCCTGGGGACTGCAATGGTCCTTTGGACAGCTTCTAGAGAAAAAGCTGTGAAGGGAAGCAAAGGTGCGAGTTCGTAATTCCAGCTGGTCCTATGTTGTAAGTCAGTGTAACAGATTGCTTTTCTCTCGACAGAGGAGTTAGCTTAATTTTCACATTAATTTTTCCAAAACATGCACCAGCTTATTATTGGGAATTATTGGGAATTGAGAGAATATATTTAAACATCACAATAAGAAACTCACTGGAAGAGAGCTTTTTTGCCACTAATTATTCCTTGGAAACCTAGCTTAAAATTACAGCATAAACATGTAGCATACATTTAGTCTGAGAGTAAATTAAAATAGAAGATATAATATAGGTACTATAACGTTAAGATATTTCTTAAGATATCATGACTTCAACACCAATATNAGTAATGAAATGGGGGAAGGTAATCAGATCTAGCATCTTTTAATGTGGACCTCAACTTTGTGCGTATCTTTAAAAATACAAATTTCAATAAAAAGAAATTACAAAGATTTCAAACATCACCCATCAAAGTTTATCCCCTTCTTAAGCTATTTATTTAATTGCCTATCCTTATTCTTTTCAGTTTTGTTGCAGGTTGTAAGCAACTTGATACTTTTTACTTCATAGAAAGTAAAGCAAAGCCTCTACTTTATTCTTGCTTGATGTATGCACAAAAGAAAATGTTTTGCCTTGTTTCTAATCATTCTCAATCTCTGCTATACTTCTTTCCATCTCTGAAATACAGGCAGTAAAAAAATCTGCATTTAAATAGTACACATCAATGTTCTAATCCCTCTGTGCATTTCAATATAAAAATTAAATGTTAATAAAACATTAACCTTTAATAAGAGCCAAACTGCAAATGCAGTTGGACTGTATGTCAGACTGTCTATTTTAACAGAGAATCACGAAATGGATTCTGAAAAAAATGCAAGTGAGTGAAGTGAGGATTGTCAAGAATCCTGTGTTGTCCATTGTAGACATATGGGATATTTTTTTTGGGAGTGCTTTGGGCTTTCTTGAGCCAAAGAATACTCTGTGTTAGATAGTCTCTTTACTCCACAAATAGTGGGCTGATTCTGGTTCACGCTTCCAAAATGCATTTTGGTTAAAAGATCTGTTAACATCAACATCCAAACATCCACAAAATTTTAGAAACAACATACTGCCTCTTTGTTGGATGGGGCACTCAGCAACTGGCCAAGTGGGTGATAGCCCTGCCTATAGCAGAGGGTTGGAGCTAGATGATCTTAAAGACCCCTTCCAACCCAAGCCATTCTATGATTCAAGCAAAAATTGTAATGGATGTAATTTCTGGAGAAAATCAGGAGTCTTGCATGGGGTGAGGCACATTCCCATGACCATAGAGTCACATGAGGGTCCAAAGCCACTGCTCTGCTGCTCCTTCAGTCATGGACTGTGCGCAAATTACAGTACAAAACAGCGGGGCTGGGAACTGTTTGAAATATCTCTTTACTGCTGTCCAACTTAGATTTCACTCCGGCCTGTCAGTCTCTCCCTAGTCATTCTAGATGAAGTCCAAACAGGTACCATCTATCTTTGGTTCATGCACAGTATAAGCCACTTGCATAAATGGGAGGTACTTAGTGATTCAGAACCACATATGCCCTGAGCAATAAAAGGGTTTTCTCTCCACACCAGAATGACAGGATAAATCAAATCAGGATTCTGGGATGTACACAGAAATAATATGGTCCACAAAAAAATCTTAGTAAAGATGGATACAAACTGGGATATTTTCCATAACACAGTAGGTAGTCCTTCAGCAACTTTTAATGCACTCATGGCAGCATGAGATTTACAGAAGCATTCATATTTGGAGATCAAATGTAGATATAAATAAAGTAAGAACAGCAAGTAATTGTACAGCATTGTTTTTCTCTTTTTGTCAATAAATATCCTTTTTGTCAGAGTTTGAAGACAGTTATAATTACTCTGAGTTACCTAGAAACAGATTTAAAGAGCAAATGGGGAAATTAATCTAACCTTAAGCCACCTAGAAGCTAGATATGCAAATCTGAGCTAGTTAATCTGGGTTTCCTTTGAAACCTTTGGGAAAAAATATATATAAATGAACCTTAGATGGAAATTCAACCAGTGCCTGTTAAAAAAAAAAAAAAAANTCTCAACTTTTGAATCTGTTATTCCTCTTTCTCTCTTATTTCTAACATTTATGTTTTTAAGAACTTCAAGTAAACATTGGATTGGGACTTTTTCTTATACTTGTTCAATACTAATAAAGGTATGAGAAATAATGTGTACTGAATCTTTTAACTCTTTACCACAATATCATAGTTAGGCTCATTCCCATTAATTCTACCCTTCATGATGCATTTTTAACAGTTCTTAAACATATAATAATATAAATTTCACACCTACAGATCCATGGCCTTCTTAATTTTCTACTTTTTCCAACACTCTTTTCTGTGATGGTCTTTTTGGTCTCTCCTAATGATTCAAAGATCTAATGCAAGATAACTTTTGTGGCATTCTCTAACTAGTTATATAGACAAAATATTTCTACTTACTAGGAACTCAATATATGTCTTTAGCTTCTTCCAATATTTACCTCATGATAGCCTGTTTGCTTTTTGAAATTACAGGAGCCATCTCATTCCACAGCTTGGCATTGCTCCTCCACCTGGCGTAATTACCCACTTGCTGGCTCACACTCTGGTCTTACATCTGCAGCCACTGGCTCTGAAAATCTAAATGCGTGCTAGGATTTTTTCCTTGTTCAAAGAGATAAGCTAATAATGATACGCTCAATAGGCGCTGTGGGAACAGCACTCTCTGCATGCACATATGTTGCTGAGTGTCAGCTGAGTAGCTGATTGCGAAATCTACAAGGAATCAAGACAAGCCAGGAGCAGAAGACGGAAGTGCTTCTTCTACAACAGCTGCTGCCAGCAGTTCAGCAGCTGCCCTTAGTACTGCCAGAGAAGATTCTGAAATTTCTTGGGCTGGCCCTTCTGCTTGTCTACATCTTTTACAGAGTAGAATCAATCTAATACATCATGCATTTTGTTAATTATTTTTATATATGCAGTGAACTAAGATTTCTTCTACAACAAGAACAAAAAAAACTGTGAACTGGTGTATCTTTGATTTTTCTTCATTAGTTTTCTTTCCTCTTTGTCATTATACAGGTTGTGCATCTCCCAGCTCACTGTCATTGTCCAGCTCTTGTGTCCAAAGAACTTTGAAATATTTTCATTCCAAACAGATCATTGACCACTTTCTTTCCCCATAACCTTTTATTTTATATCCACCAACAGATTTTGGAATTTTAGGAAAATGTCCTCATTTTGAATAATATTTTGCTTCACTAAGAGAGAAGGTGAATCCACATATTGTTCTGTATAGTCAGCATTAGGAGGGAATAGAATCTTTCCAGAACTGTAGAGGATAGAAATACATTACATTTATGTGGGAATTAAATTGATCTTCTGCAGCTGGAAATTCTAGTATTTATAGTTTTAAATATGCCTTATCTCATAAACAAGTTCTTTTCAAGATTACTTCTTGATCTCTTCAAAGATACTGTTTTTGTTTTCTGTTTAATTCTCTGTGTTGAGATAATACAGATGAAATCATTCACTGAGATTAGGTTTACTGTGGACATCATCAGTATGGAAATGTAAAAGACAAAGTTCACAAATGTCAACAACCATTACTTTCATTTGAAAATGAGGATTCCTACTGGGATGAAATATTCATTATGAAGTGGAGTTTTTTTTGTTATTAAATGAGATGGTTAAAGTGCAGATCCCATACGTGAAAAAAATCAGTGAATACAATGGATAGTTCATAGAATCATAGAATATCCCTATTTGGAAGGAACCCAACAAGGATCACTGAGTCCAACTCCTGGCTCTACACAAGACCATCCAAAATCTAATCCCTGTGTCTGAGAGCTGTATAAAAATGCGTCCTGAACTCCAGCAGCTCAAGGCCATGCCCACTGCCCTGGGCAGCCTGTTCCATGCTCTCTGCCATTTCCCTAACCCCCAGCTGCCCCTCCCCTGACAGCTCCATGCCGTTCCCTCAGGCCCTGTCGCTGTCACAGAGCAGAGCTCAGCACTGCCCCTCTGCTCTCTATGAGGAGCTGTAGTCACCATGAGGCCTCCCCTGAGCTCCTCTGCTCTGGGCCCAACAAAACAATTTCCATCTAGATCCTTCATAATTTCTGTAGCCCTACTTTGTATGCTAATAGTTTTATGTCCTTCTTATAATGTGGTGCCCAACCTGCACCCAGTTCTCGAGGTGATGTCGCACAGTGCAGAGCAGAGAGGGACAACACTTCATGCATAGAGGCAGTGCTGGTTCTGGTGCACCCCAGGATACAGGTGGCCCTTTTGGTTGCCAGAGCACACACACTGTTGACTCACATATTCAACTTGCCACCAGACAGAACCTCCAGATCCCTTTCTGCCAGGCTACTCTCCAGCTTCTAATCCTCCAGTCTGTATGTATACCCAGGGTTGTCTCATCCCAGGCACAGAATTTGGCACTTGCTCTTGTTAAAATTCATGCAGTTTGAGATTGCCCAGCCCTCTGTTTTGTCAAGATTTCTCTGCAAGGCATCTCTACCCTCAGGGGAGTCAACAGCTCCTTCTAAATCAATGTTGACCTCAAAGCTACTTAGTGTACCTTTATGTCCTACAACTAAGTCATTAATGAAAACATTAAATAGAACTGGTCCTAAAATGAAACCCTGTGGAACACCACTTGTAATTGGCTGCCAGCCTGAAGTAACCCCGTTTGCTATAATTTTTTGAGCCTGATCCATCAGCCAATTGTTCACCCATTGCATTATGCATTTGTTTAGCTGTATGCCAGACATTTTGTCCAGAAGGATAACGTGAGAAACAGTATCAAAAGCTTTGTTGAAATCTTGAAAGATTACATCAACTGACTTCTTTGTCATCTGTGTGGGTAACCATGTCATAACCTTGCCATACTTGTAGAAACTACTCTGGGAGGAGAATTTTGTACTTCCTCAGCTGTACTTATTCTTTCTTTTTCAATTAGCATGTATCTCAGATGGATTATTGCCTACGTTAAAGATGAATTTTCTTTAGAAACAATGGAGTAGTTTGCTTTCATGATCTAGGTTACCCCATTTTAAACCAGATCAATTTTACCAAGTACCTATTATAATCAGTGTATTAAATAACAGCCAAACATCACACAATAGGAATACCAGGAGACATTCAGACCAGGTTTTATCCACCTTCCCAAGTGACTGAGCCAACAAATTAGAAATAATTACACATTTGAGATGACTGATTGATCCTCTTATTCCAAATTTGATTAACAAGAAAATTAAGCTATTTTTGGAGCAGAGTGCATATATATTTAGGGTAATTCAGGCATCAAAAAAAGCAAGACAGCTATGGCATTTAAAAATGAAAAAGTAAAATCCACGAAATAGCATACCTAGGAAGAGTAAAGGAGAATTAAACTAACTGAAATGAAGAATCTAATGGGTTGACCATCAGTAAGGAAGAAAATGAGATGCCAAATCCTGGCTCCTTAGGTGAGAAACAGAGAAAGAAAAGAGAAAATGAAATCATTATACATTTCAAAAAATCTGGAAAAACATGATCAAAATTTCAATGGAGATAACAAACCTTCCCTGGGGATCAAGTGTGAACTTTGAGTATTTTATTATTTTCTTCAAAATATTGTTAAGGGCACTTCCCACCATAAATGCATAATGTTTCCAAATCCTCCATATCTTTTTTCTGATTTTTTAAAATTTCTATCCTTCTTTAAAGCTTGGTGAAGCTGGTCAACAGATGCAGAAGTTACTAGCTAAGCTAATAATTGTCAAATGAACATCCAACACAATCATGCCAGCAAAACTTCTTCAAGAAAGAAACCCAAAAGCAGTAAAAATCTTATAGCAATAAATTAATGGCAATAAATTTAGACACCAAAATGAGAAACTGTAACAAGACATTTTGCTGAAGCTGATCCAGTCTTAATGAAAGAATTAAAGATTCATCAGGCCACAGAGAAAGAGCAAAAAGAATCATCACTCTGTCAAGTGATTAGGGTACATGCTGAATGAGGAAGAATGATGCAATTTCATGAAAAGCATCAGTGCTCAAAACATAAGTGATGAGATTTACTCTCAATCTGGATTGGTTGCAGTATTCATCTGTGATGTGTAGTTTGTCCCTACAGGTGAGGACAAAATTGGGTTTGAATTTCCTCAGTATTCATAAATATTTTCCTCATTTAACTGCTGACACTGCAGCACATCTTGGTTTTGGCCAAGGTTTTGTGTATTAACATCCTCCAAATCTTCCCTCTGGATCAAGTTCTGTAGATGAAGTGAAGGGGAATGATGGCCAACTGGGAGTGTAGGCAAGGCTTTAGCAGAATTCAGAACTGCTGTGAAGATGAGGCTTTCTCAGAAACAAAGAGTGCAAGGAAAATCTTTATTGCATCACAGTCATGGAGAGCCAGCTTTGATGACTTTGTCTGCACTGCCTATCTGTAGCTGGAGTTCAACCAAGTTAAATGCCTTTACTCTTTTGTGAATGCTCATTCCCAATTAATTGGGCTACAGAAGGCTCTACCAGCTGTAAGACCACATATGTTTCTGCAAGATAGGTTCCCGCTGGGCTGCAATGAAATAATATTACTACTAATAATACTAATTTATAATTACATATAGACTACTAATGATTCTTAGCCATTACTGATTTGGATTGGTTTTCCACCAGAAGCAAGCTGGAAAATAGAACGTATTGCTTGCTCACAGCAAAAGAAAATATTACTTAGTGTGAATTTTGTCCCCATTTTCACATATATATGTATATTATAGATTACACCCGTATGACACGATGAAATAAAAATTTTAGCTACAGATACATGGGTGAAAAACTTGAATGTATCATTGTGTAAAACAGAATTAAAATCTATATTTCAGTTAGAGATATATCTTCACGTGCTAAGTCAGAAATCACTATAACTCGTTAGACCATAATTAATTGTATACCTCTAGTAGAACAATGGGATTCTTGGACCGCTAACTCAGATAAATTTGCCCCACTAGCTACACAAAGATTTAAACCCAAATGGATTTGTACCATCACACATTACAAAATCATTGTTTATAATTGATCGATACTGTTGAGCACTTGTGAATATTATTCACTTTCGCCACAGCAGCACACAGCGCCAAAATCAGATTACAGCAGGTCAGTGAAGAGTGCAAAGAATGACTGAGTAAATTCAATATAAACCACCCGGGGCCTTCCTGCCACCTACTTAAGCATTAAGACAGATAGCAATAATATTGAAATGGAGAATTTCAGTGAAAGTTTGGTGGTCAATCTGTAGCTTCCCTTGTGCCTTTTAGTCCATTTAGGATTTAAGTGAGAATATAGTTCTTTATGCAGATTTAAGCAGATTCATGGAAGTAATGTCACAAGAACAATGCTTTGCTTTTAAGTCACTGCACACTCTGAATGTCAGGATGTTGGTGAGAAGTGGGCTTGTAGAAGTCAAAAGAGTGAAGGAGATTAAAATGCAGTCATTAAAGGAGAGCTCACTAAGTAATCAAAAGAGCAAAAAAAGAAAACAACCAGTCTTGGCTTCAACATGTGCCAGTTCAGATGGCACACCAAAATGGACATCTGGCCAGAGATGAATGCAAGAGGAAGCAATCCCCTTAATAAGTTTACCTTGAGCATCTACCTGTGTAATAAACTTCCAGCAGGGAGGAGAATATGACCCTCTGATCCCTTTTTATCAAGGGCAACAGCTTTGCAAGGGGATGGTGTTTCACAGGAAAAGCAATGTCAGCTTCTGATTCTGTTTCATTACCAACATGCCTGTTAGCTGCTGGAACAGAGCAGTCTATCTTTGATCTGCAAGAATCTGGCTGGGAATGCAGTCTGCTCATCTCATTTTAATTTTGCAAAATTACAGCAGGTAACTCCAATTTCACACCCTGCTTCCCTCACAACTTCTCAGTGAAGGTCACAGTCTGCTCTGGATGCACAGAATTGATTTCTCCTCTAATCTCACCATCAACAACAAAAGAAATTCGTAACAGGTGGTTTCAGTACAAAACCTGTCTCTCCAGGACTGGGTTTTGCAGGATGCCCAGGCTAGCTTTAAATTAGCTGGCTTAAATCCCCTACACATCGTAGATAGCGGACTGTGCAGTTGAGGCTACAAAACCCTCTTTTTACTCTTGGATTGCACTGAGGTACTGACTTGTGCTGAGTTCTAGTTAATTCTGCAGCAATCAGTACCAAAATGTGACCACAAAGGCTAGCATGGATTTACATATAGCTGGATTCCTTTGAGTGTGTCAAAATCAGAGAAACACTCTTTATGCAAAACCAAGCTCTGTACTACGTATACTATACAAACTCCCTGAAATTGCCCTGCTGCTACTTTTCTTTTGTCTCTTTTTAAAATTTATTTATTTTTTAAAATATATACATATATATATTCCATGGCAATTATGACCTCTAGAAGCAAGACACATCAAAATGTATCAATCTTAGGGGTGGAAGAATAGCTTTCTAGTCTTAATAGACTTTGTTTATTGATAGTGAAAGCAAATAGCTTACACATAGTCATCTCTTGTCATTTTAAGGCTTGTGGAATATCCCACCTGACTGTTGCTGCATCTGCTTCTCAGGAGTGGAAATAGCCCAAGGTATTCTCTTAACTATAATTATATTAATTACTAAAACATAACTAAAATTACATACTGGAACAGTTTCCTTCACTGATAGAATTCTTGTCTAACTCTCAAGGTCCCTACCAGGGAGACGAGCCAATAAATTCTGAGGCAATAATTGAAAACATCTAACTACAGCATTCAGTGCAATTATATTGGCTCTCTGGATGACAGAATCGATTCATTGGATCAGTGGGTGAGTTCTTCCATGTACTTCTTGTGTGTTCAAGGTGCACATAGAGAGCAATGTGTGCTGCTAATATTTTACCAATAAAAAAACTACGAGAGTGAGCAGATAAGTCAGAGCTACCCCTAACATTTCTTTGCCACGGATGTCAGAACACTCTACTGAGCCCAGTAAAGGACAAAGGGAACCCATTACTTGCTCAGGGTTCCCTTTAGGATGTAGATACACTGTTTTGGAAAGGACTAGTCAGCTTAGAGGACAGTGGGCCATAGAAAATATTTGAGGGTTTTTCATGGAACTGAGGCTAAGGAGAGCATAATTGCTATCATTGCTGAGAACATGAGAACACTTTTCTCCATAAATGAAATTTTAGAAAATTTACTATTTGTGCACTGAGCTTACCGTCTCAAAGAACATTAGAGACTTTTGTGGAATAAGACTTGATTCATCCAGCTTAGAGACAGTGAATGAAATACATTCTAACATATACAAGAGGAGGTGGTGATGGAGCCGCTACAAAGGTCACCGGGTACATTTACTGACGAACAAAGGCATCTACTAGCTTGGAGCCCTAAGACTTTCCAGATAAGCTCAGACAAAACCTCAATAATGAGGTGTAGATAGCAGGACAAAGAAACCTTGGTGGGTTCAGAAGAAAGAAACCATGATAAAAAGCTGTCTTTCCAGGAACATGGAGTCAGCAACTGCTGATTTGCGACCTGGTCTCCTACACTCGCATTCCTACAACAAAGAGGTATGAAAGCTGACTTTTTATCCAAAATGATCTTCATGGTATGAACTTCTCTGCATGAGACGTTCTGGACAGACTGGATCCCTGCTGGGAAAGCTTGACTTACTCCATACTCCTTGATGTGGATTATCTATGAATAGAGAATTTTCTGTAGTTACTTGTAGTAAATACTTGCTTTATTCTAGCAATATGTATTTGCTTTAACAGTACAAATTTTATAGTAGTTTTGTTTCACTTGTAATTATTTGTAGTAATAAAGAAACTCATGGAAACAAATTCTTCATGTCCTTGTCTATTTCAGAATGGCACAAAATCCCAGCTAAGATCTTTACACATCTATAGGTTGAATAATCAACATAGATTGTGGCCATGATTGAGAGTTATTATCTTTGAATTATTCACAGCAATATCATCTGTGGGTACAACTATGCAACTTTCTATTCCAAAAAACCTTACAATGAGAGCAACGCCTGAAGAGATTTCTGCTTTGGAAGTGTTGAACTAAAAAAGATGTTTTAAGACCTTGTTAGGCCTCAGTAGAATGACACAAAAATGGCTGGGGTTGAAGCTCAGGTGCCATGAAGGGAAAATGTGGAAACAGTGTTTGTTCAGTGTTGCCTCCATGTCCGAGGCGCGTTCCGCCGGGGGCTAGCGATCTACCCTCGCTAGGGCCATAGCCACACAGACACCAATATGGAGGATGTAGTAAATGGCGTTTATTGCAAGGAGATGGCAGCCTACATACTCTACATATCTTCTATGTATGTCATCTATGTCCTTCAAGCATGCATCATATCAGACTCATAGAGCGGGGGAGAGGTCCTATCGCGTCACATCCCGATACCCCGTTATCGCCTACTACAACAGTTCAGTTTGGGAAGACATGGGCTTTGGGTAGATCTCCCAGCTGCTAAGTCAGTGAGAAGACGTCAGACTTCACAGGGGTGTCTGGTGGGAGAATGGTATAATAAACTGAACCTAAACTGAAACTACAGGCTATGGCTGTGTATAGGGAAAAAAAAATTAACTGAGGACAATCTCATAGAAGGTGAGGTTGCCCAGGGAAGTTGTGCAATTTTCATCCTTGGAGGTTTTCAAACCACAGCTAGATAAAACCTTGAGAAATTTGGTCTGATCTCAGAGTTGACACCACTTTAAGCAGGAGGCTGAACTCAAGAACTCTTGAGATTCCCTTCAACATAAATTAATCTATGATCCTATGATGCTTTGAGGGGGGAAAAAAAAAAAGAGAGAAATGCTGTTCCTGTAGGTTTCTCCTGCAGATTGCCCACCATTTTTCCCAGAATGTACCCCTGAATCATGACTGCTAAAGCTGAAAATAAAAATCTGAAAATAAATTCAGATGGGTCATGAGACATGACAGAAGAAAGACAGAAGAAAGAGTTGGAATTATAGATAAAGAAAATTTGATATAAATGCAAAACTGTTCTATTGCAAGAAAGATGAGGGATTTTGATTTCCTAAAGAGGTTTTTGTTCAACTGAATCACTGTGTTGTTTTGTGATGAAAAATAACTATTACCATAACAATGTAGATTAAGCAATGTAGATTTTTTTTTTTTTGTAGTGTAGTGTAACAGAAGATTTTATCAATCATATACAACACAAATAAGTCAGTAGCATGAAGTAAGATCCAAAACAAAAATATATCGTTTCTAAGTACTCTAAGTTACTCTTAAGTTGCTCAGGGACATGACTTAGTGGAGGGTTGTTAGGGTAGTATGGTTAGGTTGTGGTTGGACTCGATGATCTTTAAGGTCTTTTCCAACCTGAGCAATCCTATGATTCTATGATTCTACATTGAATCTTTTGCAGAATTTTCATTTTTGCAAGAGAGTATGTACTCATTCTGAAGTAAAACTTTAGCTGAAAATTTCGATAAGTATATAATTGAGAATTTACATTTCTAGCAAGCACAGGTGCAAGAAAGAAATAAGGTTTAAATGAATTTTGTTCAAGAATATTGTCTTAAATTGGTACATCAGACTACTGAATGTCGGTTACCTACTATAACTTATTTTCCAAAGAACTTACCACCCAAAATATCGAACAAAAACTTTGCCAGAGGACTTACATTCTCTTTAACATTGTGATTAAATTAAACCCTCAATAAAGTATTAAAGTTTTTTTTTTTCTTTTCTTAGAGTAACCCTTAAATCTAGTATATGTTCAGATCATTCATAAGAAGATAACAGTTATAATTGTTTTCTCTGGCACAGTTGGATGCAGTAGGCAGGGAAACATTCTCACACTTCTTTAAATATGAAAGTCAGCCACCTGTTTTCTGTTTAATAGCATCAAATTTTCACATTTTTGGACAAAACACTTGGTCTCTAGTATCTGATTATTTATTATAATATTGTGTATACTTAAGAAAGCTAGTCATTTCATTTCTCTAGCTGATGCTTTCATTATTTAAAATATTTATATTATTTTTACTTCTGTATATTTCTAATTTCATCAAGAATAGTTATGTAGTTGAATATCTATAGCTGATATCTCAGGATACTTATAGTGCAGTCGTGAAATTTACAGCTGCTGAAATTGTGTCATTTTAATTTTAAAATCACTCAAACACCTACTTCTGCAGTAGGCTTAGCAGCTCCTGGGTACCACACTAAGTGAAGAATAAAAGACAGTCCTGCCTTGAGAGAGAAAAAAGATAAATTTTTCCTACAGCTATCTCAAATACAGTTGACATGTCACAGTAATCAACAGGGTAATTAAGTCTTCATTTCACAATGATAACTCTTTGTGGTAAAGGATAGTTTTCTTCTGAAGAACTAGCTTGAGAATTCTTTGAGCAACCTGGTCTAGTGGGAGGTGTCCCTGCCTATAGCAAGGGGTTGGAACTAAATGATCTAAAAGGTCCCTTCCAACCCAAACCGTTCTATCATTCTATGAATGTTTGCTATTAACAACAAAAGAGAGAATATATTGCACAACCTGATCCCTTAAACTATCCTTTCTTGCAAAAATCTAAACCAGATGAATGAATGGCCTCTGCATTCCTTTTGACCCTCGTTTGTAGAAGGACTGACTACAATTAGATATTTCTCTTGCACCAAACCTAGAAGCTCCATAACGTGGTGAATATGTGTCTACCTGAATCCTGAATGTTCTTTCAGGACAGCACTCAAACACTTTCATTTTGTTAGGAAATGAACTGATGAGTCTAAACATAAAACAAAAAAAAGTGGAATAAGTTTCAAATTCAGTAATTTTAGTAATTTGTTCCTACTCATGACCTTAATTATTGTAATCACGTTCCCCATGTTCTTGATAACTTTGGATAAAGCATTAATTTTTCTGTCTAGAGATATTCTGTACTGTTTTAACATTATTAAATACAATATTCTTCTTCATTCCTCGTACGGAACTGATCAATAGTCAGATACCTTATGGGACTTGGCAAACATGAATTAATTAATCTGCAGTATATGTTCATTGATTAGGTAAGTTACATATCAACACTATTAAAGTTCTTTTTTTTTTTAAGAGGCCATACTAGAGTAGGATTCTGCTGCTCTTTAGAAATGCACAAGAAGGCTGAAAAACTGCTAGAAGCAGGCATCAAGCATAAATACTGTACCTTGCTGACAATGTGGTTAGGGTATAATTAATGACGATGAAATTTTTAATAGATAAAAAGCAGAAATTCTTCTTCTTTTGAGATTGGTAGATTTTTTAATGACTAAAAGTGACTAACATTTTGATGTTGTATCTGAATAAAACTCATGCTTCCAGCAGAAAAATATTCCACTAAAAAAACAATCAAGTTCAAAAACTCAAACTAAAATTTTAGTCACATTTATAGGATGTGATTCAGAACACCCTTTCCCAAGTTGCTTTTTGTCTTTGCTATTTATTAAATTTGGTCAAGAAGGGTTAATATATACACATTAATTTGATAACTATGGCGGGATCACAGTTTTCCAGGGGTCCTTCTTAATGAAAGGTAAATATGTCACCATAAGACAATTTAGCACTCTTTCAATTAACATTATAGCATCTAAATTGTTTTGCATTTTCTTGGAGTCTAAGACTCAAAACTCTTGACTTCCATGGATCTCTGTCATTAATAACTGCTTGGTCTGACTAGTGATTCTCTGCTCTCCATCCAAGGTACTTGCAGGTAAATATTATCTAGATATTAAATTTACGAACAATTTCAGGATTAGGAACCTCAGTGAATTAATTTTTTTTTTAATAAAAATAAAAGTAACCCTGATTTATGTTTCGTATCTAGCCCTTGATGTCATGTAGTTGCCTACAGTAAGAACATGGATCATGTGGATGTACTCACATTTTGATCTTAAGGACTGGAAAGGCCAAACATTCTGTATCTGCAGCTCAGAAGTTTTCCCATCTTTAATCTATCCTCCCTCAACTGGATACATCTATTCTTCTGATCTTATCACTTTCAGATTCAAATGACTGAATTAGACCTAGACATTTTTAATTCTGATATGCTTTTTTTAATTAAAATTGATCAGCTGGTTGAATACATTTTATTAATTTAAGGCTACAGAGCAATCATAAAAAAGAGTTATTTGAGAACAAGAAGTATTGTGGAAAATTACAAAAAATGGTAACACCAGGTTGTATTTTATTTGTTTAAAGTGATCCGTTATAACTGGATTACATATTTTTGAAAATAAGCCTTAAAATATTTTTGAAATAAGCCATGAAATTTTTGAGTATTCCTCTACAGTTTTGTTGCATATTTCACTACAGTAATTCCAGCAGTGACCTTCAACTGATCCATAGCCATTTCACTCCAGTTGTTTCTGACTCCCTGCTCTTGGCACATGAATATGTTCCTATGATTAACTTCCTATTTTGTTACTCTCCTTTGTGTTTTCCTAAGCATTTCAGTTCTGCAGCTTTATAATCTTTGTTCTGACCTTGTTCTGACCTATCAAGATAGACTGAAGCCTATAAGCTTGATGGCTAATGAATAGCATAACTGCTAATTATTGCCTAGCCAAGCTTCTTGAAACGGGGACATTGTTGATATATCCTGCCATTGCCCTAGGATTATCCTAAATGCTGTACATGACTGACCATAATCTGCATCAGACTGACATTTATACATCGTTCTACCATGAGAGACTGCATTAACTGTACAATTATGAGGACTGTTCCAAAAGCAATGCCTCCTATTTTATTGTGTTGGCCCAAGACATCAGAGGCGAATGTTGGTGGAATGGCAGTAGAGGTTGAACTTGCCACCCAATATTCTGTTTCATTTTGTTGCCGTGGGACAGATGGCAGCAGGGGGCAGTCTAACAAAATGGCATCCAACATGAAAGTGCATACGAAGCACAGAGTGGAACTGAATTCCTCCATGCAGAAAAAAAAGCACCTACTGAAATTCACTGACACTTGCTGAATATTCATGGAGGCAAAGCAGTAGATGACAACACAGTGAGGTGGTGAGTTTCAGCAGTGGCAACAGTGACATGAAAGACAAGCCCCATTCTGAATAGCCATGCAGATTTTTATGACTGCAGCATGCAGGCTCTTCTTCATCACTAGTGAACATGCATACATGAAAAAGCATAGTTAATGGTGGTGACTATATTGAAAAATAGACGCCATTACTTTTGGAGTGACTTACATAATTAGTGATAATTGTTATATGTTTCTAATCTCAGATGAAGAATCAGAGCACAGCATCAGTCACTTAATGCCGTAAAATTAGGTTTTCCTAACACAGTAAATATTGTAGAATCACTGGAAATATTCAGCATTATTTTTTATTTATTTGAAAGGTACATGTAGAATCATCATCTCTTTTGTTTAGACATTTAGACTTCTAAGGACACAGCTTCCTTTAGAAATTTCCTACTTTCTTACTAAAATGCAAGTATCTTGTTGGACAATCATGTCTATACATGACACTTTTTAAAAATGTTTTAAAACAAATGTAAGGCTTCCTTTGTCTGCAGTGAGTTTTTAGGTGGCAGACATTTTCAACTTCAGCATGTAATGCCCTGGCTTCTTATTATTACTAAGAAGTCGTCTTCTATATAAAAATGAGGAGTTAAATTATGCTGTCAGCCTCACTGATGGAAGTCTAGTAGCATCAGTAGGATGGCACCAGAAGAATCTGGCACTACTTCTATTCTCTGGATTCAACAGCCCTAGAAGTGTGCAGCACTTTTTAGGATGACGATGGTTTTCTCTGTCATGTTCAATAATTCAGATGTTTTGAACTTAACTAAACAGCATGTAGGGAATTTACTGTAGATGCTTACAGTACTGGAAAGAACCCTCTGGCACAAAAGTTTGCTTTGCTGTACATTTTATTAGCAGTCAGTAATTTGGAAGACAATTTCTATTGGTATTTTACTTTGTCAGCTGCTCGTGGAAGTGATGTTTATTTGTTTACTGGGTCAACAAAGTAGATGACTTTTTACTGCCTTCCTCTTCCTACTTCATGACAGTGGAAACTTCCAGTCAGAACAAAGATAAAGCAAAATTCAATTTTTGGTACTGGAAATACCCAAGACTGTACTTTCCCCATCTTTACGACAGCAATACAAATAAAATAGATATAGTATTTTGTAAATACGTTTGTAAACAGTTGTATAGATTAATCTTTCCAATCCACTCAACTGTTTCCGTCAACATCTGATGTTTAAAACTCTTTCTCCAATAATTTTTCAGAAGGTACTATAAACTTGTACTCTTTCTAGATTATTTAGCTGACACTGTGACAGATGTAAAGGTTCATCCAACAGTACAGAAGTTAGAGTACTGTGTTGGTACATAATATAAGGGAAGTCCATTACCTTTGAGAACAAATTGTATTTGAAATTGAGCTTTCAACTGCTTCCTTAAGTTCAACCCAGCCTAGATTTGTCTGGGCAATCATTTCTTGCAATACAACTTCCTACCTGAAAAAGGATATACTGGGAGATACAGCACTGAATCTGGGGACAGATTACTCAGTTAGACTTTTACTATCCAATTAGTGATAGCATGTCAGAAACTCATTTGCCAGACAGACTCCTGTTGTGCTGACAACTGTTCTTACAAAAAAAAAAACTGAAGATGATGGGTAGACTGGGACAGGTGAACTACTAACCCAATTGCATGTGCAATAGCTTTTACTACAATTAAGAACACATACTCCACCTACCAAGCTAACACTTTTTGAGAGCTTGCAACTCCTATGACAAGCAATTGTCTATATGACTGAACCTTACAGACTTCTTTTCCTGTGTTTCAAGTTGAAAAATGCCATCCAAAACATGAAACCTATGCCTAAATTTAACATTCATTGACTCTTGCTGAATATTTATGGAGATCAAATAGTGGATATTTAGCACAGTGAGATGGTGCCCCTTATTATCGTGGATATTTAATGTTTGAATAAATTAAAAAGATACATATAATAAAGTTTGTGAAAGAAAAATCCAGCAGGAGATGTTGAATACAAAGGCAAATAATCTGTTTCAAGAAGACTTTGAAACTCAAATTGCTGGAATGTTTTGGGAAAGTATCTCTGCAGGTTTACTATTTTTTCTTTTACTTGTCTTTAGGTTTCAGCTATTGACCTGTTTGTGATATGGTGGAAAACAGACTGATGCACTATACAATGTTTGATAGTCTCCTCCAAAACTGAGCTCTGAGCTAGATCCACTGTATAAATGCCCAAGGCCTGAAAGCAGCATTGCTTCTTTCATGTAACGTACATATTTGATCTAACAATATATATATATCTCTGATTACAAAGCCCTGGTAGACACAGTCACTGTGACCACCAGAAATACTCTGTTGCAAGCAAGGAAGTGAAGGTCTCTTTGCATGATGCCTTCCAGTCCTGCTGGATGTGCAGCTCCCACATGTACAGACCTATCCCATGTGGCCTCCTGAAAAGATTTTCATGTGATAAAAGCAGAGCAAGGGTAGAAGAGCACAGGTCTTTCTATAGATGTGCCATTAAATGCAGGCTTTAGTAAGAGTGTCTGGAAGATTGTGTAGAGGAAATGGACCTGGGGGTATTGATTGATGCTTGGCTGAACATGAGCCAGCAGTGTGCCCAGGTGGCCAAGAAGGCCATTGGCATCCTGGCTAGCATCAGAAACAGTGCTGCCAGCAGGAACAGGGAAGTAATTGTACCCCTGTACTCATCACTGGTGAGGCCTTGAGTACTGTGTTCAGTTTTGGGCCCCTCACTGCAAGAAAGACATTGAGGCCCTGGAGCGTGTCCAGAGAAAGGCAACAAAGCTGGTGAGGAGCCTGGAACACAGGCCTTATGAGGAGCGGCTGAAGGAGCTGGGATTGTTCAGTCTGGAGAAGAAGAGGCTCAGGGGAGATGTTATTGCTCTCTATAACTACCTGAAGGGAGGTTGTAGTGAGCTGGGGGTCGGCCTCTTCTCTCGTGTAACTAATGATAGGACTAGAGGGAATGGCTTCAAGCTGCGCCAGAGGAGATTCAGGCTGGACGTTAGGAAATACTACTTCTCTGAAGGAGTGGTCAGGCACTGGAATGGGCTGCCCAGGGAGGTGGTGGAGTCACCAACCCTGGAGGTGTTCAAGGAACGTTTGGATATTGTGTTGAGGGACATGGTTTAGTGAAAACTATTGGTGATGGGTGGATGGTTGGACTGGATGATCTTGTAGGTCTTTTCCAACCCTGGTGATTCTGCGACGAGGGAAAACCTACAGATATTTTCAGGCCTTTGGTTTTATAGCCATCCATCTATTTCTTACAACTAACTATGTCATCTGTTGGAGGTTGAGGATTATGTCTGTTTTGGGTGTTGTATCTGGATATGTTATCTCAAACTACGCAGGCTGCTCCAAAAGTAGTGCCTCCTATGTTATTTTGTTAGGCCATGGCATAAGAGGCAGATGTTAGCGGTACTGCAGTAGAGGCTGATCCTTGCCACTAACACAGGAGAATCGAGGATGAAAGAAAAAACTTACTAACTAGCTGCAAACCAGATTGTTTCATTCCCAAAACACTAGAAGTCAGTTTATTAATTTGCCTCATGAGCAAATCTATGCCCATGATTCCTTGAAAAGAGCTGCTGGGATCAAAATGACCACATGGATTCCCTACTCTACAAAACACTCCTACTCTCTTACTTAATAAGAATTTTGAATCTTTTTCACAAAGAGCAGAAGATATTTTATGCACAGATATTTTGCTATGCTAACCCCCCCCTTTGACACTGTAACATATAAAGAGATACTGCTGAGTTAGTTTTCACAGATCTCATTTCTATTACAATGCTGAGGACGTAGCAGTGAAAAATCATAGTGCTAACGTGTTGATGGACCTCCTCACCCACTTCTTCTCACCTTCAGCTCATGTGGAGCATTTCAGTCCCTGCAATATCAGATTTATCACAAACAGTAGTTGTATTTTTCATGTTTTTCTCGTGTGGTATGTGTCATAACAACCATGGCTCATACTGTTTTCAGGTAATATTTATTATATCATGTTCAACTTTCTTAATCCAGCACAGGGAGCTTTGAGAATCTTACTAGGAGAAACTGACTATAGTGATTAAGTCCTTGGTTGCAGAAAGCTTATCTTTCGGCAATAACTTTTTTATGCAACAATCCTTAAATTTCTTATGCAGATATTTTGGATTGAATACATTGGATCTTTCCAGAATTCAGAAGCTAAAGAGTCCTGATCTTTTTATTAGTTTCATATTACATCACCTGAAAATTTCCCACAAAAAAATAACAAGAATAACTGAAAACCCTTATTTGGACCTACGTACCAATTGGCCTTTAGAAAAAGTAAACTCTAGGAAGAATTGTGGTGTGTTAGCTATCACCTGACACAGAGGTCATTAACCTTCATGAGCTCATACAAGTAGAATGGAGAAACAAAGGAAGAGAGGCAATTCTCTGACTATGCTTAATGTTATTCGGTGTTTCTATACTTCAGAAAGTGTGGTACCAAAGCTCCACTAAAGTGGAATTGCTCTACGGAGAGAGAGGAGTTACACCCAATGGAGTTGCAGAGATATAAAAGCTGAACATAAGAGGAATCAGGTCTGGTCTCATTCATTTACTGTAAATGTGCTATTCCCAAAGCACTGGGAATTAGATGCAAGTATTAGATGGAATTTAATGTCTCCCACTCTAAAAGGTGGCCAAGATAGTCTGAAAAAAACATTGACATAGTACACTGAGTCCTTGTATAAATATTTGCTGAAGACTCAGAAGTTGGCCAGAGGGGGAGATTGGAAGGCTCATATTTTCTAGTGCAATTAAAGAGAGGTTCAGGATTTTAGTTCTGAACAATCCTCACCTCCTCAGTAAATTATACAGTAGAAGATGGATATTCTCTGAATACTGGGGAGGGGGGGAAATGTAGCATAAATCTAATTTTATTTTCAGACTACCTGTAGTCAGATAAGTTGGTTTTCCTCTGTGCTCTGTTAAATTGCTTTTTATGTGAGCATACAAAGTGAAATCTAGTGATATTGGGAGTAGGCTAGTAAGTTGAACTGGACCTTCACTAGCTTCCTGTGGAGCCATTTTAAGAATCTTAACAGCTATTGTAGACTGTCTTCATAAACCAAATCTTGTCCCAGTTAATACCTGCTAGCGCTCTGTTTTCAGGATTTTTTTTAATCCTTTGTAATTCACAGAATGGAAAAAAAAATCATTATGTAAGGATATCTTCACTCAACAAAAATGAGTAAGAAAGAGATAGTGGTTTCCTATATCCATGGATCTATAAAGAGATACAGATTGCTTTCAGAGCTGTTGTTTACTTAAAAATGTTATAGTGATCCAAAGAAATGCACTTCGATTATTTCATACTACAAGAGAGCTCCCATATTATGGTGCGATGATTCAGCGTATCTGATAAGATCAATGCCAATATGCCTACAATAAAGAAGGTAAAGGTGGCATATTCTTTGCTGAGAGATTAGTATTCATTTTGCAGACTACATTCTAAATGGAAAATATCATGTCATTTAAGATTTAGTACCTGTTGTGGTATCATAACAGATGCTTCAAAAATCTATTAAAAAGAATTATAGTATTGTTTTTGTCTAATAGAAAAAACATAAGTCACTTTATCACTACAAATTAACAAATTATTCTGTAGAAGGTTTCATTAAAATACCTTAAGTCAACTTTCACACTTCTCCAACTACTCCTGTCTCAGAAGTTTTCATCTCATAACTTACACCCACAGATTATTTGGATTAATGCATTAATATCATTGGTGACAGGCTTCTTTGGCTGCTCTTCAGAAATAACAGGATTTTGCATGTGGGTTCTTGTTCTAAAAGAGCTGCTTCTCCCATAGCACCTCCTTTGAAGTCCACATATATAGTTATTCCATCACTCAACTGCAGAGAACCCACAAAAAGGAGAAGGGCTTGACATGCAAGCATCAATGTTAAAAATTTCATGGAGTTTTCATGGAGATGATAGTAGTCAGTCTGGTCACTTGTTTATTTAGGAGTGCATTCTGTATCTAGATCTGGAAACACACTGATTATCCACTGACATTTTTCTAGATGCTTTATCATTTTGCCTTCACTGAGATTCTGTACGTCCTTGTACAGGTCCATGATTGACAGAATTCCCAGTGATCTCCTAGCACAAAGCTACCTTCATGCTGATACTGTTAATCTACATGCCCAGCAGCAACTTTGGTCATATTGTAAGATGATGTGAAGACTCTCCATCTTGAATTCCAGTGCTTCCTTGGCAACATTAATATGCTCCCTAATTAACATTAATATTCTGTTCTGTAATATATAGCTTACTGCACTGAATAGCCCATGTGCTGGAGCTGGCTTATGCTCAGCTACTGCCAAATACGTACAACAGTTAACACCTTGTGATTTTAGCAGGGATAGAGTTTTCTTTGTAGAGGCTTATACAATGCAAGGTTTTGGATTTTTGATGGAAATAGTGGCAATAACACACTGATGTTTTAGTTGTTGCAGAGCTGTGCTGCATGGAGTCCAGGATGTTTCAGATTCTCATGCTGTCCTGCTGATGGGAAGTAGTGAATGAATTCATTGTTTGGCTTTCCTTGCAGATTCATCTTTTGCTTTACCCGGTAAGCTGTCCTCATCTAAATCCAGAATTCTCACATCTTTATCTTCCCAATTCTCTACACCATTCCAAATGAGAAGAATGAACAAGTAGCCATGTGCTTCATAGCTGCATGCCAGGGTTAAACCACAGTTGCACAACTGGTTTTATTTCACTGCAATTTCTTTAAAATCTTTTTACTCTGAATTAAAAGATTTAACGCAGAAGAGTTGAAGTACATTGCATACTTTGGACGAACGAGGACCAAGTGGCAAGAAGTAGCAGGAAAAGACAAATACTAAAACTGAAATTTGAGTTCTAACTTCTGACCTCCAAACACAAAAGAGCATCACACTCATTTATACTCTCATTAAAGCTTAGTCCAACTCTCAGCACTTTAATGACTCGAGTCCCACTGTTTAAAAACCTAGTAGAAACAAGGATGTATTATGTTTTTCAACTAGAAAAAAAAAATGACCTAGTTTCACTTTGGTTATAGATTCTTTTTAAAACTTCTTGCATTTAGAAATCTCCTTTTGACAAAGACATATGAAGAATTATTAATACGACACTTGGAAAAATAAATGATTTTTTCTGTCATTTTACTTACTTGAGGAATTTCAGACTTCCCTATTGAACCCCAAACAAAACTCTGCCAGGCTTTTTCAAACTTTCAAAGGTGAGATGACAAAATTATGAACCCTCCTATCCACGATGTTGTAGAAAATCTTTCAAAATTTATTTCCTGCTTGCTGTCCCTTACAGTCTGCCTGATGTTTAGGTTGATGTCAAATATATGCAATTGCAGTATAGTTAACCTGTAAGCTTCTGTTATGTCTGAGATTTGTATAATGAAACTTTTAAGACTAGAAAATCCCTTCCTTCCTTCAAGGAAGACCTTCACACCAAAGAAGAAGCATGCAGACGACCAAAAAGAATGCCCATTAACTCCCACGTAAACTTTGCTGTTCCCGTTTCTCCTTACTCTGTGCCATGCTTCAATTGCAACATAAAAAGAGCATCCAGTTACATCATTGCAAGAGAAGACTGGTGTCTATCTCCTCCTTCCTTTTCACTTGTGGCTATCAGTCTTGAGTTGTGCATTCAGGTTTCCCACCCAAAGTGCAGAACAAATCATAGATGTCATAGAATCCTCTAGGTTGGATAAGACTTTCAACATCACCAAATCCAACCATCAACCTGATCTACCAAGTCCTGTCATTAAACCATTTCCCTTGGTGTCACACACATCTTAAATACTCCTAGGGATAGGGACTTGCAATAAGTTGTGAATCCGGGTGAAAAGCTGCATAAAGAAGCCAGGAGTAAAATACAGAGGACAACAAAAGCGTTAGAAGCCTAACTGAATGACCTAAACAGGCTCTCCATGGAATACATTGACATTTTTCGATGCCAGGATAAATTGTCACAGGATTATTTTCTCTTCTCACATTTCCCCTTTGTGAAAGAGTTATTTGGCTTCATCACATTGCAATGACAGAAATTCTTGATGAACTTTGGTACTGACATTATAGACATAGCTGGAATTGCTTTAGTGCCAAGGACTTCCAGCAATAACAGATCTGCAGACCTGTGGGTGCTCACATTTTGCAAAGTTTCCCCAGAGGGTTCAGTCTTTTCAAGTCACAGTGAAACTAATCTACTTGCCCTTCTTAGGCTGTTGTTGGCTTTTATTTAGTTTTAACTCATTCTCATTTGTGTTCAAAGGAAGGAGTAACATTTGAAAAGAACACCCACAGTCTGTCAGACAATTTGAATTCCATTTAGGATAAATATGGAAAGTCTCTATCACCTTTTGAATGTGGGAAGGTTTTTGTTTTGTTTTAAAGTATTAAAGGAATAAAAATCAAAGAGCTTTGGACCTTCGCAGTCATCTCAAATAGTAGAACACATATATGTCATTGCTTTCATATTTAGAATGGTTTCTTCAAGAGGAAATATTAAGGGATGGAAAATAAACATTATTTTAACTGACAGATTGATCTTCTCAATAGCTATAATTAATCACAGTTACTGCTATAAAGTCACTGAGAGCTCTCTCTTAAGGAGGTTATATGGTAATGAAACAAAGTTATTCTCCCTCATGTTTCTTTCATAAATCATCAGCAAATATATATGTATATGAGTTGTCTTCCAGCTGAGCTTTTCAGGAGTTAATAAGCCATTTAAAACTATTTAAAGCTGGGGAAGCAAAAAAACACTTATGGCCTTTGAACCCTGCAAGGACATTTTCTCTTTGAGCAATTTATTCTTTGCTTAAAGATGGTTCAGAGTCATATGCAGAGAATAACATTTCACTACTGAATGCTGTCTTAGGCATAAGTAGAATCCAGGAACTCGTCTCATCTGAATCTGCATTAGGTTATGTTTCAGCAATAGATGCATTATGATACCATAGAAAATTACTGGCAGAGGGCAGTATGGTACATTAATAAAGAGATTTTACCAATTGATTTGCCAACACAGAGCCAATGACACAACAAAGTTTTTATTTAGTGTAAAATAGCTCAGGTGTGGCAAAGTTTTCCTAGTATTGACACCTGTATTTCATCTGACCTCTGGTCTGAGGGGTTGTTGGAAACTTCTTACTGTTATGTTACCTTATATCTGCAATAAGAACAAAGGTTAGAACCACTAAAGCTTCTCATTTGTTTTTAGAGTATGGTCATATTCAAAACACTAAATAGTAAGCTATTTCTCCAAATACTCATCAGTTATCCTACACACAGCCACACCTCACTCATCAGTATGACCCCAGGAAAAAATTACGAGTGGAAAAGAGAGCAATCTTTGTACTGTTCAGGATCTGGATAGCAAAATTGAAGCTCTTATTGAGACACAATATGTACTGAAGCTATCTTTGCTCTTCTTCTATTTCATTCTCTGGCAAGGTAATGAGCATATGTTAGCTTTAATAACAGATACAATTTCGTATTTCTATGGACAGCAATGGTTCCCTTGTTATGTGGTCACATGCAGTCTTGACAGTGCAAAGTACTCTCTTTTTTCCAAAACCCTTAAACTTGGTAAATGCACTTCTAAAATGAATTTATGCCTGCTTTACAACAGCTTAACTGCCAGGAAAAGGAGTAGATAAAGTGTTAAATAATGGACTGAATAGAGCTCCATGAGATACTTCTCTAATCTCTGCAAGTGTTGCACAACTGTAGTTGACTGCTACAATCATAAAGGAAGATTCTTCTGAGTTATTGATTGTTCCTGGTGATTACAATCTATCAGTGGTTCTGAAGCATTGTTTAAAGAATACTTGTTCTTATAGCAAATATGTACTCGGGATTAATCTCTGAGCAGCGATACAACAAGTTTTAATCATTTATTGCTCAATTTTCAAAGTAAACACAGCCATGTCTTTCTTTCCCTTTGAAAACTCTTCCTATCTAGTTTTTCAACTGATGCATAAAAATCATAGGTTGCTATTTGCTGACAAGGCAGTGCTACATTTTCATTCTAAACGACAAAGGTCAATGTTATGTTTGTCACATTCAGGTAAAATGTCTGTGCTGTATTATTTTTTTTCTGAATTTCTTCTGTCAAGAGAAGAGTGTGGGATCATCTTTTTGTGTATGTGAGTGCTGAAAATTACTACTTTATATACAGAGAGAATAATTCTCGATGCTCCAAGAGACAGGATACAGAGTTATTGGTAATTCCCACTTGCCCTGGCAGCATGCAAAGCAAAACATAATAGATATATTTGTTTAAAGTACCTGAAAATAACTTCAGAAATTCCAAGTTTTGTTTTCTTTATTTCTCCCCCAGGGTCTGACAAGGCCAGCATTTCATGGCTTTTCAAATAGTTTTCTAGTAAAGTATACATATATCCATATATATATATGGATATAGTTGAGGGAGTGAAAGAAACAGTATTGCAAACTTAGAACTACACCCATAATTGAAATAAAAGTACTTTTGAGAGATTACTGTTGACAGATCACAGAGTGATCTCGCATCAAATAAACAAAGTTGTCAAAAGGCAGGTAGAGAACCTGTGGGTGGTGGCATCAAATATTAGTTTTTAACAAGATTAGACTCACACTGGCAGAGTGGAAAATCCTGTTCTGACAATCCTAGGCATGAATGCACTGGCCAGATGATAGCTATACCCTGTTCATCACCATTTGCATTCCTGGAATAGTCATGAGATCCAGAAGAGCCTGCACAGACTTATTATCCAGATTGCAGCTGCATCTACAAACAGGCTGGTCGAAAATCTAACAGTTGCAAAATGTGTCTCTGCAAAGTTCCAAACTGATAACTCGGAATGTGACTGCACTCTTGGAGAGTAAAGGATGATTAAAGCTTTCCCATATAGAGCACACAGGGACAATCACATTCCTGCTTTGGTGTCTGCAACATTCAGAAAAAGGGATCAGCTGGAATCACCAGAAGTCATTCAGGCTGGACGGGGCTCTGAACACCTGATGGAGCTGTAGGTGTCCCTGTTCATTTTAGAGGAGTTGGACTGGATGGTCTTTAATTGTCCCTTCAAACTCAAATGATCATAGAGTCCAAACAGGATCTGAACATGGGGCTCCTAGGCTTCCAATACAATGAGGAAAAGCCTGGAAGCCCTATTATCATCTGTTTCCTTGGCACTACATACACTGGAAGCCTCTGATGACCAGATTTTCCAGGGATATTCCACCTGGCAAACTCACTTAAGGAGCCACAAACTGAGTCCCTTTTCCAGGACAGCCTGCTCTCAGGGCTGAACCTGTCTGCAAACCCTAAATTGCACCCAGTAGGCAATCTATCTCTAATCTAGGTCAGTTTGAACGGGAATTATGTATAAAAATTCATCTAGAAATATACAACCTAATTGACATACTCAACTGTTGTTTTCTGAAAAATATTTCTTTCATTTGAGTATTTTCATTCCTTTCATCTTTTCAGAGTGTCTGCAATGATGTCAGTTCCACTGCATCTTATCAAACTCTTAACTCGCAGGTTAATCTCATATGGAAGTCTCTGCTTTCTTTCCACTTTCCCCTATCACTCAGCCCACAGGCCATAAATTAGTGCATATATAGGGACATGGCTTATGGTGAAGAAGCTCTTTACTATGGTTATAGTGATACTTGCAAGAAAATGTTTATGTCCACCACAGGTGATTCTGGGAAATAATTGATGATTTGCCATTACTCAAACCAACTTGCTTACATCCTTATAGAACGTTGAACTCAGTAGCAGCCAGAGATAAAAGTGCTTCATGATCTTTTACTCATGTCTGTCAGCTGAATTTTACTGCTCACAGAGACTAAGTTATACAGGATTTGTCTATTTACTTATTTATGTATTTTCTAGCATTTTACTCAGCTGTGCAAGTTTTAAAGACAGTAGTTCAAAGGTTTAATTCTCTATTATCCTGAATTTTGGGTATTCATTTACTCTTAAGTGAAGAAAGTATTCTATTCTGATCTAGAAGCTATTTGTAATTACCTTCCAATGTTGTGAATACAAATTAAAAGCCTCTTTTTTGATGTTTACAGCCTGTTGGTTACAGATTAGAGATATAAAGAAGTCATTCACTTTAACAAAGAAGCTCAGAGCACATTTAGTGACAAGAAAATAAAACACTCATAAAGCTTATAAGACTAACAGTTGATGCTTATCTTCCTTGTGCAATTAGCTAAGAAAACATTTCCAGTCAGATAATATGAATAGATGAAGAAGGGACAAGTCTATCATTCTGTGTTTAATTGTCCATGGCATAATCTAATAAGTTTATATTCTAAGGAAAGCTTTGGAATGAGTTCATTGAATATATTTCTGAGTTCTGAAATTATTATTGATTCAAGGATGTTTTTACTGAATTGTACATCTGCAAAGAACATTTCAAATTAGAAAGCATCTACAGAACATTATCAATACTACACTTTAAGGCTACCTTACCATAATTATAAAGATATGTCACATTTGCAGTCAGATGATTTTTTACATTCTATTTCTCAATTATTTATGCAGACATGCATAAATGCATATTTGTTCCCTTTCTTTCTTTTAGAAGTGGACTTTTATTTTGCTTCAGAGATTTTGTGAAAGATGCTGCTTTGACTTAATTCGTTGTATCTTGATGTCACTGAAATTTGTTTGGCTTTGGTTTCACAGTGGAGTATTAAAGCAGGCACTAGCATTTAAATCCAGAAAAGTAATCGTGATGTCTGTTTCCTAGATTGGGCATTAACTTGGATTCTCCAGACTGCCTTTCCCAACAATATGACTCTGCCCCTGGAACTGCAGCAAAATATCCAGGACTGAGAGTAGTCGCCATGATCACTTCAGTTATTCAGAGTGCTTGTTGTTTTTCCACGTCTTTTCTTCTAAGCTGTTTCAAGGACGTCCCCACTTTCTCTTTTCTCCAGCCCTCCCTCTGGGAGTCTTCATCACTTGTCTCAAGAAATGCTTTTTAGTAATTGCAGTGTATTTTAGCACTGCCCATGCTATGTTGTAGATTGATCCCATCAACTCAATTCACATAGGCAATCAAGCAGGTATCTGATAGCAACTTTTTTTAATCACTCATGACCTGGACTGCATTCAATCTCTTTATTTTGTGACACTTCAGAACTTATTACTGACATCCTGAAGAACACAGACTAGTTCAAACTCTTGTGTGCATGACTGTAAAGGTAACCTCTTTGTTTCTACAGCTACGATTGCCACAGTTTCCAGAGGTTATCTCTGGAACCGATCAGAAGCATGCTTTTTTCAAGTAATTTGTTCAAGGAAATGTTTTGAATAAGAGAATTTTCTACTTGAATGGTTAACAACTACTGAAAGTTTTATGAAAATACTATTTTAAACACAAATATTATTAAAAACTAATAGGCTGTAGTATAGTGTGTCTAAGATGGTTGACTGTTTCCCAGTGAATTGATCAAAATACATTAGCTTGACTTAAAAGCACTCTTTATGACACATATGTATCTGTTAACGCTACATTTCAGTCTTTTGGAAATAATAATTAAAGAGATATGTAATATTTCCCATAATTCCTATTTGATCCTTAAAATGTTGTGGAATCTTCCTACAGAAAGAACTTTTTGAGATGAAATAGAAAAACAAAAAAAAACCAAAACTGCTTAACTTCTCCCCAGAGGAAATTCAATTAGGGATCATCTTGTTTAAGCTCTTTGCAAATAGGATTGCCACACTATCTTATTTGATGTCTACACATCAACATGCTCTTCTCAGCTGCCAAAAGATTCCATGTCAGATAATGTTTTTAAGAATTCATTTTGTTGACTTTTCACTTATACTTCTTTTAAGCCAGAACAGTGTTCACAGTAAATTAGTGATTATTCTCTTCTGCATCTTGATATTTCTCTGTTTTAAAGTAGTGTAAATAACTTTACTGTGCTGAACTAAATGTCATATCTATTATTGCAAGGATGTTGCATAAGAATTATTTTTGCTGAACATAAGAATACATGTTATGACAAATGCAAACAGTCTGTAATGTTGGATTAATTTGCAACTTGATGAGGAATTTACCTTTAGTAAATTGTTGACAGAAATCCAGCCATAACATCCACTAACATCTTTTCTCTACTAATACTTCTTTTTATAAATAAAACAGATAAATATGTCTTAGATTATTATCTCCACTTATAATGACCTCTATGGGCAACTCTACATAGTCCAACAATTTAGTCTTATTACATTTAGAACAATATTAGAAAAATCTGATATTATTTTCATGTCTGATCCCAAATTGCCCTCAATATATCAGTAGCTTTTTGATGAGTCTCCAGGCTAAGATAACCACATGTCTGAGTTTCAGAACAGAGGAGAAAAAGGTAAAGTGAACAAAATGCATGCTCTTTCAACTAAAGCTCTATTGGTTGATGTTTTTATGTATATGTATAAACAACTAAGAAACAGCTTCTGTAAGGGAAAAAAAAAACCATACATCAGCTAAGCATTGGTCTAATGTGTGAACCACTCTTACTCAGTTCTTTCTGTGAGGAGCTTATCATTTCATAGCCTACACTGTGTATATATGAAAGAGTTGTTGAGGAACATATGTTGAAAAATCATTGCAAATTGTTCGCATGTGATTAATTCCACAGAAGAAAAATGGCCTTAATCTACTGCAACCATTTATCACTCCATTTTCCCCATAGGTAGTGGCAAATCATCCTACTAGGGATTGCTAATACAAATGGTGAATATGAAATACTCCATTCCAGGTATTGACAAGGTTTTAGAACAGATGCTTCAGCCGTTAGGGTACACTGGGGAAATTAAAATTGTTCAATAGTCCTCAACTTCATATTTTTACCAATGATAGTGAAAATGTGTTGGAGTGTAATTTAATCATCTGGGGAAACTCAGTGCAAGAGGCAGATCTTATTTCTCTAGGGCTTCCTGCTCCCATATGTAATCATATTCCATTAACATATACACTACAATGGAAGATCGTTTTGGTCCTAAGTCACCAAGTGGTTTAATCCACTGAGTATATCTCAGGAATCCTAACCATGAAACCTTCAAATTGATAGTTCCACTGAAGGAACTGAAATTAACACAGGGTTGTAGATACAATGAACATAGGCGTTGTTACAGATGAGGTAGTATAAAGGATTTAGCCTTTCAGATTAACAATTAATCTCCATGGTCATTTGTGTTACATAGGACAGGCAAGTTAAAAGGTTTTGTAGCTACGTACATATGCTATCCTTCACAGAAAAAAAAATATATATATTTAAACAGAAATACTATTAATACAAAATTAAAAGTTACAGTACCTAACCCACTCATAAGTGGTAATACGATGTATATGCACAACACTTGATTGTGTCAATGTCACAGATGGAATATAGAAGCTTCACTCGTAAAGGAGAAACAGTAATATGTTTATTGATATAATGTAGTGATTTAACACAGATTAATCATAAGTAAGACAATAAGATTCTAGATGACATGATTCACTTGATTATTTACTGCATGGAGAATAGGGTTAAACACAAGGTTCAGAGAGGTCCCACTTGCTTTCTGAAGTCCTTCTCAGAGGTGTCTGAGTGCAGATGAATCCACTCCTAGTCCACTCCCTAGTCCACTCCTAGTCAACACTTTGTTGACAGTTTACGTGTAAGGGATTATATGTGCACAATCAATTTAAAATATAATTTCCACAAAGCAGACAAAGCTTAAGCAAACTATTACTAACTTACCAAGTATCTGCATTGGCAGGGCATCTTTTGACATCAAGTTGCAACGGGTATAACCTCAAGGGGCAATGCTGTCATACAGCCAGGTGCTATGCAGATGTACACCAGGGTCTCTTGGGCTGCTCACTGTTTATGAGGTAAGATGCTTGACTCACAGTTGTAGGTTCCCTACGTGTTCACTTGGCCCTCAGCTGATGAACCAGGTGTCTGCTATTGGTTCTTTCAGCACCCAGTTAGAGACACTATTATGGTCATTGTCTGACTTGGCAATAGCTTGATTATTATCAGTCCCATGCTCATTATCTGCATGATCAAAGTCTTGGGTGTAACTTTCAGGCTGAAGGAAGGAGCACATCTTCACAGTCAGCAACAACAGAAATGCCAGCGTCAAACTTCACTGCTCCTCCAATGAAACGCAGGTTTAGGACTGAATGGCATGCCAAATTCCACAGATATAGTGAGTAACCATGTCATTTAGGAACAAAAATTTCAGTTGAAATCACAGTAGAGATAGCAGGGAGCAAAAAGTGAACTTTAAGAATATCCAAAAACTGCCTTTAGCACCTATCTCTGATGTTCTATATGCTCATGGGACAGAGTAAAGATGAAATATTTACCTTTATATCTTCCTCTGAATATCCACTTTTAATGAGAAAGAAGAGGTAACATTTAAATGAACAAAATGCTTTGCTGAATCTTGTCTGAAGGAGACTGAGAGGACCTTTAGAAAGCGGTGACTTAATTTGCATCAAACGTCTGCCCAAGCTCTAGTAGCCTTTCAGCAGTGGAGGAGGTGAGAAACGTCTTCCTATTTTATGTGCTACTGAGAACTAAGTTGTTAAATTAGCTCCCACAAAGACATAGTTTGCTGCTCAAAACACTTGTTTATTTCTAAACTTCTGCTTCATTCAGCTGCTCATTATTCAAGTCAAAACTTATTTTTTCTTCTTCATGTATAAAAAACTCTTTTACCTGCCCTTTCACATTCCCCCAAACATTCTCAGGAGATGATACAGATTTTTTTTTCTTTTTTAAAGAATAAATCAGTTCATCGAAAAGCATGTTTTTGAGGAGCAAATTTAACAAGCCACAAAGCTGCACCTCAGAGGGCCTGAGTTTCACAACAATACTTCCAATCAGCTTAATTATGTCCTACCAAAATACGGAGTTCTTAAGTAAGGCTTCTTGCAAACTTTCTTGCATAATGATGCTTTGGAGTAACTAGTGTACCCATCTTAACATACTGGTTGCATAATAGGGAAGAAGACAAAATCCCTAACAGCAGCGAGAGCATGGGAAGCATTAAAAACTTACATTAACTGCTTTAAAAGATAACCAATTCCATATATTTACTGGCACTACCTTAATAAAATGATTGTTACGATTAAATATACTTTTTTTCATTAGCAGGATAGATCGGGAGTTATTTTGTAGAGGAAAGATGAACACTCGTGGTTTTCTTTGTTTTGAATTGTTTATTCAAATTTAAAATTTTTGGGAACAGAGCTTGTCTGAATCATGGCATGAGTCAGTAAATGTAAAACACAGCAAATTATCTTTCAAGCAAAAAAGTTTTCCCTCTAACAGTTTGCTTCAGATGGAAAGTCCATCGTGATCCAGGGGTTCCTGGAAGCCAGGGGATTTCATTTGCATTTACCTGTTTGCTTCTATGCTCTGCATGAAATAAATCTGAAAAGGAAAGCTACAAAACAAAGTAGCAACTTGCAAAACCAATCATATCAACTTGCACATCACCTTTTTAAGTCAGAAAAAGTACTTGTAGTCTATCTTTCTGCTTATGTCTCTTTGGATGAATTCCTTATATGAGCCTAGAATCTATAGGTCTGGAGAGACCTCATTATTGCCGACCAGTACTTGAAGAGAGCTTACAAGCAGGGATGAATCTGACTTTATACATGGGCTGATATTAACAGGACAAGGGTGGATGTCTTTAAACTAAAAGAGGGGAGATTTAAATTAGATGTTAGGAAGTTATGTTTTATGCAAAGAGTGATGAGGCACTGGCACAGACTGCCCAGAGAAGCTGTGGGCTCTCCATCCCTGGAGGTCCTCAAGACCAGGTTGGATGGAGCCCTGGGCAGCCTGATCTGCAGAGTGGCAGCCAGCCCATGGCAGGAAGGTTGGAACAAGATGATCTTTAAGGTCCCCTCCAACTGAAGCAATTCTATGATCTTAAGCTTATATTACTACTCCTCTGAAAGGGTGGTCAGGCACTGGAATGGGCTGCCCAAAGAGGTGGTGGAGTCACCGTCCCTGGAGGTGTTCAAGGAACGTTTGGATGTTGTGTTGAGGGACATGGTTTAGCGAGAACTATTGGTGATGGGTGAATGGTAGGACTGGATGATCCAGTGGTTCTTTTCCAACCTTAGTGATTCTATGATTCTATGAGTAGAACTAGAGGATGACTTTTCCTTTGTTTGAATGTACGAGAAGACAGACTGCTGCTGTCTGATGGTCAGCATCTGTGTACATCACCTTTCATGTATCCTAAATATCTCATAATCAAATTACAATATCAGTGTGCTTTGCACAACGAAGGAAGACTGCAGCAGTGTGTCTAGGGCATTGTAGAGCAATGGTAAGCAAATGTGCCACACGCAGATCTAAACTGCATAGAGAAAAATGAGAGAACATGTTAAATTAGTCTACCTTACTCCAACTCTTCATTCAAATTCTGTGTCCCTACAGGCATTAGTAATTTTTGTTTGTATGCATACTTATACTATACAAATCAGAACTATGAATTCCTTTCTCTTCACTTACTGTGAAAGAATCATAGGATCACAGTGTCGCTTGGGTTTGAAGAGACCTCTAAGATCATCTAGTTCCAACTCCCCAAAGTACCCAGGTGCTTACTTGTTGTAGACTTTGGCTCTAGTGCAAATGTTTCCTATCACTGCACAGATTCACAAACAGAATGAAGACCAGAGTTACTGATGATGTGAAAATAAGATTTCAGTCAGCTTAATCATCTACAATATTTTATTTTCTCCTTTAGTAAATGATTTGTCTGATTTTCAACTTACTTGCTGAACAGTTATTCACTAGGATTTTTATTATTTCCATTTTTTATATTTTTCTGACAGTTTCTACCTTGTCAGAGCAGTGACTTTGATAAAGACTGAGATTGTAGCTGAGAAGAATTTAGGGGAAAAAAAAGTAGCACAGTGGCATTATGTGATGGCTAGTTTGGTCATAGAATCATTAATCTTGGAAAAGACCTCTAAGAGTCATCTAGTCTAGCCATCCACCTAAAAAAAATATTGCACCACTAAACCATGTCCCTTTGTGACACATTCTACATTTTTTGAACACCTCTAGGGGCTGTGACTCCACTACCTCCCTGGGTAGCCTATTCCAATGCCTGACCATTCTTTGGGAGAAGAAATTTTTCCAATGTCCAACTCAGACCTCCCTTGGCACAACTTAAGGCCATCACCTCTCATCCTATTGCTGTTACCTGGGAAAAGAGGCTGACCCTCACCTCACCACAATCTCCTTTCAGGTAGCTGCAGAGCAATAAGGCCTCCCCTGACCCTTCTAAACATACATCCTGCCCTTCCAAAAGAAGTCCAGTTCATCCTCTCTGCAGAACACTAGGATATTTTCCACAACAACTATACTTATTTTGCACTATTAAATACTGTTGCCAAGAGAATAACTTCTTATCCTGCTAATGAAGCTTTGTTTAAAAGGCAGTGACCTGCAGAGATTATAGTGCCATGGTTAAGGTCCTGTCCTTGTGGACATGAGACAACTTCTTCTCTAGTGAGCTGCCTTATTTGATGCTCAGGTGAGGTACCTGACCTCCAGATGAGCTGATTAGGATCTGCCTTTGTCTATATGAATATTTAATTTGCTGTTCTCAATGGGAAAGTTTTCAGTTTGTCTCTAGCTATAATACCCAGCTTGATGAACACATTCCTTGGCATGCAGACACAAGTTCTTTCTGCAAAAGCAGGGCAGCTTGGTTGATTTTCCTGACATCTCAAGGGAATATTGGAACACAAGGAGGCATACATTAAGAGCAGTTTTTTGCAGGTACTCTCACAGGCAGTAAAAAAAGGCCTAAGTAAATACCTTGAGAAGAAAATCTGAGAATGATTAAAAAAAAAAAAAGAGCAAAATTGCTTCTTAGATACTGAGGTGGCCAATCTTTCCTCACAGTTTGCATTTTCCTCCTGTCTAGTTTATACAAATCACTGCTTTGGTAATTCTATTATTACTATTTAATAAGGGCTCCTTGCCTCGGGGGAATAACCCTGCTCTCCTGAAGGGGACCCACGGGGACTAAATCAAGGCTAGGGATTGACTAGAATGCTGGGCAGCCATTGCTGTGCTCAGCAGTAAGCAAAGTGAATACTTCTGAAAGTGAGGCTCTAATTGGAGCTGACAATGTTTATTTCCTAGAAAGAAAATTCAGATGACAGAGGTGATCCATTAATAACAGAACCTAATCTTTCTCCCAGATATGTATTTTTCCTGTCTGCTAGAAATACAGTGCTCTCTTATTCTGTTCCATTCTAGACAGATCAGTTGTCAGTAATATGGATATAGTTTTGACATGAAATGCTAAGATTCTTCATATTAGTCATTTTTCTATAGTTACTGCATATTTGTTTTACATTCAGTTTACATGAGTATTCATAATATCTAAGAAAACTCACATCGCTGATTATGTATTCACACAGAATCATTTCTAGGTAAAAATTAATTCTTATTTAATTTCATCTAAGATTTGAACCCTTAAATTAAGAAAAAATAAATTCATTTCAGTGGTGTGGAAAGAAAATATTTTGTAATTGGAGTTCTCAGCTTTAGGCAATTCAAACTAATGTACAGACTTTCTTCCCTCATTTTTAAAGATCTATAATATTACTTCATATTGAAGGTGGACTGGAAGAATTAAATATTGACATGTATGCAGCAAGTATACCTCTCTGGAGTGTGGAAGGGATACTTCTGCAAAAAAAATTGATAAGTCTTTGTTGAGTTCTGCTTAGGTCTGATAGATTCAAAGATATATTCTTCTAAATGTTAATAATTTAAAGCCAGGGAAAATGAGATGATGCTGACAGTCAGTATTTCTAACAGTAAATCTGAAATGAGAGTGACAATCAAAAAGACCTCTAACTCCATTTTCCCAGACAAAATATTCAATGTAGTACTGCTACAGAAATTGTATTAGAAGCTCAGAGCCTGGATTTTACTCAGAAGTCCCTAAAAATATAACTGTGGAGAAGATGAGTTAGAATCTGGAGCCTACAATATGTGGAAACTTGTGCTATTATCAGCTCTCACACAGCTATCTTGGTGGGCTGTGCTGTAGCAGAGCTGCAGTATTACTACAAGCTGCCTATGCCCGAATATAACTCTGTGCTCATTCCAAGAGGGAGTTTGTCAGCTTGTCCCTAATGCAGCCATAAAGGCTCTCCCTTTGCAGAATTAGGGAGCCTTTAGCAAGCAGTTCGATAATTAAAAGCAAATCCTTTATATGCAATCACAGCAGGATTATCAAGGACACAGAAGTAGAATAAACATGCAAATTTCTGGTGGACTCCTCTGTATGTTGAAGCTTCAAAGGACCTAACGTGAATGATATCATTTGTGTAAAATATAATAAAAATATCATTATGATTGCCCATATTAAAAAGACTTATATCTATTTTTACACACCAAATTCTGGCTGAAGTCTTGGGAGCACTTCAGGAGAGTTAGGGCAAAGCTGTAGCCAGCACCACGGTAGACTGAACATTGCATCCTTCTATCTTGGTACTCAATAACAAGGCATAATATATATGTACAATGTTCTACCGCTTTGTTCATGGGCTACCATATTAATACAGTGACTATTAGTAAAGTAATACATCAACTAACATTATACCTTGGATTAAATGTATATTTATTGGCTTTAAGGATAATAACACTAGGTATCGTGCTTATAAAAACAGCAATTTTATATCTTGTGTATGTTTTTGTTATCTTTGCACATACATACATATATATATGCATAGATAACATTTTAGCTCATTCAAATGACATATTAGTGCATTTTTTCTTGTGGTCTAATAGCACTGCTAGGTTAACATGGCAGCCTGTGTACTGTATAAAATAGAACACTTTTGCAGTGTGTTTGAAATTAACATGGTTCCATGCTGCTGACAGAGGCAAAATCCCTGTGCTCAGTATTCAGATTTTTCCATGAGGTACCTCCATGTCAATTAGTAATTTTCTGTTGTTCATTTCCTCCTCTTATTCATGCAGCAGATTTGCCTCTCAATTCCTATTGCTAGAAACAGAAAATAAGATAAAACATTTACAATTAACATATTTTTTTTGGATTATATCTATATGTGTATATATTTTTGTTTTACACTGTTGTGTTTTATTGTCCATTAAAATGTTTATACCCTCAGTTTCAAACTGAACAGAGATTTCCGATTTCCCAAGAAGTGTCTTAATTATGTTAGTTATATTATATAAATTACTTAGCAGCCTATATTCGCTTATATATATAGCTATAGCATGCATTTTTATTGTATCCCTATAAGTATGTTTATTTCTATTTTTATGTGGTTCTGACAAATTTGATCAATGAACACTTAGCACAGTCATAATGTCTATCAAAAAAGAAGCAAATGCCAATACATACCACAGATCATATTCTTGCTATACATTAAAAGCAAAGAGGGCTTACACAGACAAAAAGTAACAGCTTCTAAAGTTTAAATTTAGCTAAAACTTCAAGCAATTTGTTGACCTCTGCATCATCATGTTGTAAATTAGTGGCAAAGAGGACATCCAGTTGTTTTTGGATTTTTTTTTTGATACATAAAATAAATAATAGGCACCAATCATACCCCTCATTTAAATTTGCTCCTTAGAAGAATATTCATTTAGTATCTCTGCTAGGTCACAGTCTGAAAACTGTGAGAAAGTCGTGTTCCCCTGACTTCATGAAGTTAATTTTCTATTTATTTCAGCAGGGTTTCACAGCAACGTATATCCATGAGAAACTATCGGGATGTCAATGTTGTAACCTGTATAAATTCAAAGAACCAGAAGAGTTGTATGCCCTCACCAGCTGAGACTGTTACTCATCTTTTCTTTGACAGTCTTCCCATCAAACAGGATTACAGTTCGATATGGTTCATTTGTGTCTTACTGGTTACCTTGAATAGTTAACATAGGAGCAAAATGGGCTGTCATCTTGAGAAAATGCCAGTTGATATATTTGATCCTTTTGAGCAGGATTCACCATTCCCAACAGACTTATTGACAACAAAACTCCATTGTAAAATTTGGCTTTAGTTGAAAAGCATTCAATCTTTAGAGTTAGAAATGATACACAGCTGCAGGAATCATAGCTAGGGAAGGCATTTCAAACCTTTTAAGATATGTTGTTTTCTTGCCAAGGAGAACCTTAAAATACACTGGGACACTAAGCCTCAAAACAGGTTTATGTTCAGAAAAAGTATATGTCTCAAAAACAGTTAATAACACTATGTTTTCTTTCCTAAAAGAAGTAAGACTAGGTAGGTATTGCCCATTTGTTCATTTGCCAAGTAAGTGTGTTAATGGGACCACATTCAGCACTTTTTGAAGAATTTCTTATTACAAATTTGCAAGTGCTCAAGTCTTCTGACAGATAATTGTGTTTTAAACTTTAAATACTTTCATGATGAATTTTTTGAGGCAGGTGGTGGTTTGATTAAATTTTTAAGAGTTCTGATTATGCAAAGAATATGAAAAGTATTGCATACATTTGTAAGCTATTTCTTAATAATGCTTAAACATTCTTCTTCTGAAGTATGTTTTGGGGCTTGGAGAGTAACTTTCAGTTTCTTTTTTAGGCATTACTATTTGGTTCTGTTTAGGTGGCATAAAGTTAATTTAATTTAGGGCTAGTATCAGAGACTCATCTTTGTCTGAAAGCAGAGTTTTACAAAACCTGAAGAACTCTTTTTGCTTTGGTCTTATGGGATTTTATTTATATATTTATTTGTGGTGATGGTCTGGGTTTGTTGTTTTATTTATTTATTTTTAGTGTGGAAGATTTAATTATACTGATCCTCTAAATCAAAAGCAAGCTTAGTATTATTCAGACAGTATAGCATAGCAAGAATCTCAAATATTCACATATCAGAAAACCTGATTAAACTGTAAATTATCATACATTTAAATATCCCAGTAGAAAGATTTAGTGAAAGAAATTCACTCCAACCAGATGCTTCGTATGGAGCACTGAGCAGTCAACACTACCTATTCCAACCAACATCCGAACAGTAAAAAACCACTTGAAATTTAGGCATGGATCTATAGACTGACCATGATTAACAGATGGCCTGGACATTTTAATCCTAAACATATTAGTGCTGTTTTTGTGACGCTTGGATTGACAGGGAAAGCAAAAAAACCCTTAGAAGTTAAGCTCCTCCCATCCATTTATTGATAAAATACACATAGAATAAATTGCCATCTGTAGTTGATAACTTTAAAATGTACCCCTGCAATGAATATCCTTTGAGTGTGAGTCTAAGTTTCCTTACATAGTGAAGGAGGAGAAGTAGGGGACTTCCTGGAAGCATTCAAGGCCAGGCTGGATGGGGCTACGAACAACCTAGTCTAGAGGAAGTTGTCCCTGCCTATAGCAGGGGGTTGGAACTAGATGATCTTAAAGGTCCCTTCCAACCCAAACCATTCTATGATTCTATGACTCTGAAAGAGGGATTCTCTGAGAGAGTAAAACCAGTCTTAACATAGAAATATCCTTGAACAAACTGGACTGCTCTTGAGCCAGAAAGAAATCTTTAGAGTTGTTAAGCTCATAAGAAGATCACACGACAATGTTGACAGCTCTCAGTGATGCCCTCAAGTTCTGGGATACTGTTTATGGGCAATAGCTGAGAAGTTCCACTTATTTATCTCTCCACTATGAATCTCCTTAGGCTTTTGACAGAGAAAATACTCTGCAAGAAAAAGGCAATTTTTAAAGCTGGAAAACACGAATGGAACTGCCTCAAACAACAAACTCATCTGCTCTGCAAAAGTTGTTAAGAGAACTCCTTCACAGTTAAACTGTTGGAGTACTCATCTCAGCCTTAATGAATGAAATTCAGGATCTAGTGCAACTAGAAATAGTAAGAGATGAGAAATTGTTCCGGTTCAGAGCTCCAGAAAGAGAGTTTCTAAACTGGAATCTTTAACACCCTTGGTAAGATCCTTGACATGATGAGCAGTGCTGGAAGAAATCACTACTATTAAATTTACATTTCCAGTCTGTATCAGTTATGCATTTTTTTTGCCGCTCATCTTGATGTATCCAATTTCAGCACATAGCTCTGTCTTCTGGATACATTAAAATGATCCAAAACTAGCTACAATGTGTTGTACCTCCTTATTTGTGCATGGCATGAGTTATATACCTCTTGGCAAATGCCATGCAGCAAGGTGACAGTTATCTCCATAACATACATTACTTGAAAGGAAATTCAGTACCAAGAGAAGAGCTGGAAGAAAATACTAGATAACTCATTGCTGGGGATACAAGAAATGAAGGAGAAGTGAAAAAAATAAAAACAGAAACTACAGAACTAGTTATTTTGACAATGGCTGCGTTCCTTTTCCAAGACAACTGGCAAGGCACTGAGAACGAACTGCCAAAGATGAGAGAAGCATCCCAAAAGGTGGAAAAAAAGATGACTAACAATACTGAGGATATTAGAAACCAGAATAAACAGCAACTGATAAATAGGAGGTGAAAATATGGCTGAAAAAAAATACAAAGAGTTCCCATGAGTAACAACATATGCTTATGCAAAAGAAAAAAACAAATGTTTTTTTCCTGCTTTTTTTTTTTTTATCAGTCTTAAACAATAGAAACTTGAGTTTGCATCTTTTTTGTTGTTGTTTGTTTTCCTAAACCAGAAATGTCTTTAGCCATCATGTTTTCACAGAATGCTTTGTGTTTAAAGCCCATGCAATTCCAACTCCCTGCCATGGGCTGGGTGCTCCCGACCAGATCAGGCTGCCCAGGACCCATTCTAACTCAGCCTTGAGCACCTCCAGGGGTGCATCACCCACAGCTCTCTGGGCAACAGTGCCAGTGTCTCACCGCTATCATTGTGAAGAATTTCCTCCTAACATCCAACCTAAATCTCTCTTCTTTCAGTATAAAGACATTACCTCTTGTACTACCACTGCACTTCCTGACAAAGCGCTCCTTCCCAGCTTTCCTGTAGACACTTTTGGCACTAGAAGACCACAGTGAAGTCTCCCTGGAGCCTTCTTTTCTCTAGGCTGAACACTCCCAGCTCTCATTCTGTCTCTGTAGGAGAGGTGCTCCAGCCTGAACAGCCTCATGGCTCCCACAGACCAATTCCAACAGCTCTTGTGGGTTCTCACTGGATTTCTGTAGAATACAAAGTATTGAAATCTTCCAGTGGAATATCTTCTATTGAAGTACAAAAACCTACCTATGTGACCTACCTATAGTACCTATCCACGAAATCCCACTAATACAGATGCGTTATTCATGCTCATTTAACATGTAGATTAAAAGTATAGGCTGCAAAATATTCTCCTTATATACAATGAAATATAGAAAACAGTCCTGCCCTAGAAACTAGAGATTGGCACCCTGATGTTTTTTCATTGCAAGAATTACCTTAATTATAAAATTGTATACTTTTTAATAATACTTTTTTTTCTAACACATTTCTGAATTACGTAGAAAGATGACCATACTGCATTCTTATAATAGTCAGTTAACTAATGTTTTCTTTATTTGTATACATTTGTATCCATGCTTTCTTTTTATTTGCAGATTGCTGGTAGAATTAGATAAATTTCAGAATATTTTCTTTCAATTTAGTTACAAAATCACAAAAAGAAATTACTAACAACATTGAAAGTATATTGGTTTTCAAGATCAATGAAATACATTTTTCAATTTAGAGACCTCTTTTACTTGCTGAGAAGTCACTTAAGGACATTCACAGGGGCTAAGGAAAAGGGAAAGAACTGAATTCCCAATTTTCTCTGGTGCACTGCAACCTCATTCAGGGACTTGTTTCTAAAGATTCTAAGCCTTGCTATAGACCTTTAATAAATAGGAATACTTAATCTGAACTTTGAGTCCGAATTAATACTGCTTTTCTCACTATCAGACTGTTCTCACCCCTCCCAAAATTGCAGCTATTGTCCATGGCAATACCAGTCCATAACTGCAGGACTACCGAAGGAAGAGGTACCTATAAATCTTATTTTCAGTTGTTCTTGTGTACACAGTGGGATGCACATGCCAGCACTTCTGCAAACACAGTGTGTGATGTCTCTGAGGCATAATTGACTCTCTAGGATTGCTTAACTGTTGAAAAAGTGTGAACTGATTCTTCTGAGACCTAACTTGTGGCCAAGTTGGAGTCATCAGGATCAACAACAACTACCTCAGTGACATGAGGTGCATTACTGTCAAGCCTGAAGTCTTTTCACCAGACGTGCAGACAATAAAACTAGGAAATCTTTAGTCACATAGTTTTCCTCTGCGTTCAAAGATGAGACAGACACCTCCACAGGGTGACTCTTCCCTTCCTCAAATATTAGATGTTAGATGACTTGCCTTTCAGGAGCTCCCATGTTTCAGACAAAAAATTATTTTTAAGACTGTGAAAAAGTAAAACATTTTCCCCCAAGGCTTTTTGTTATGAACAACTGAAATAAATGTGTGGTCAAAACTGTTTTTGTAAAGAAAGCACATGACACAAGACAAGAGGCAGACAAATGACAAGTAGAAAGAACTAAAGCCTCTTTGGTCCAATTGATGTTAAGAGTAATAAAAAGACAACCTTTTAATGTAAAATGGTCAGCAAACTTAATAAAAGGCAGTGTCATCTTCCTAGAATTCAGTGTCTGCAGTTCAATCAGCAGATGGTGGTGCTACAATTCCCAACTACAGTGCAAGACACAAAAACTTGCCAGCTATAAATTTACAAACTACGAGATATTAGTGCACATTCAGGTGTTCTTTCACCCATCAAAAAGCAAAGCTGCAAAATTTCTGAAATATACATTAAGAGGTCTTGGTGGAAGTCTGCTGAATATTTCATTTTCAATCATCTAAAATAGTAGTTACAAAAGAATGCCTTTAAGCTGAAAATGTAGCTTTACAAGCAGAACAGCCCATTTCAGGAAATGACCAATGCCTTTCCTCCTATTTCTGTGTTTCCAAGAGAATACTTCTAGCAGCTGGCTCTGCAGTTTTCATTTTTTAGTGTCCTATATGATCTTGCTTGCTGAAAAATGTTGCCAGTTACTGGTCACATAACCTGAAGACCATATACTTTATCACTGAGTGGCAGAATATGTATATTTTTTTTTAGAAAAAAACTGCTGACTCCAAATGTTTATTGCTACTTTGAAGCAACTGTAGAAGGTCAAATACACAACGAAGTAAATTCAAATTTACCTAGGACAGAACAAACTTGATTAATAGCGATAGTGATATCTGATAAGCACTGACATTATGGCATTCCAGCCTGAATATAGCATTCACAGAATCATCAAGGTTGGAAAAGACCTCTGAGATCATTCAGTCCAATCGTTCACCTAAACCATGTCTTTCAGTACAACATCTAAACATTTCTTGAACGCCTCCAGAGATGGTGACTCCACCACCTGCCTGGGCAGCCTGTTCCAGTGCCTGACCACTCACTCAGAGAAGACCGAGAGAGCCCAAGTCTGGTTCAGCTTGGCCTTGAAAGTCTCCAGGGACAGGGCATCAAACACATCTCTGGGCAACCTGTTCCAGTGCCTCACCACCCACACTGAAAAAGATGTTTTCCTTACATCCAACCTAAATCTACCCTCTTTAAGTTTGATGACCTTTTCTTTTTTTTCTTGTTGATCCCAAAATTCTAATGATTTATCCTTAGAATCTCTGGATCCCTTCCTTTTCTGCTATATATTTTTGAGGTAGGATAACCAAGGATGGACAGCATTATGTAAGGCAAAGAGAGAAGGAAAACAGAGAAAAAAACTGTTCAGATGAGAAAATATCTCCAAATTTTTGCTTTCAGGATTTCATGACGGGGAAAAGAAAGATGTCTTAAGTTTCTGAGAAAGTTAAAGAAAATTGAGTAAAGATATGTATTCAGGAGGATTACAATGATCTGAAAAGTAGCAGCCTGGAAATATCCTTTAGCTGTTCAAGGCTCTCAGAGCTTAAGTTGATTCAAGATGATAAATTAATGCTTACTTGCAGTTACACAATAGAATACACAATGATTTCCAACAGCTCAAATCTTAATCTGGATTTTAAGTACTTTTTATTTATTTCTTATAATTACAGGAAATATGAAAAATTCACATGTAATGAAGAATAGGAAGTAAGTCTCCTATCAGTTTTATTCAAGCTAATATTAACCACATGTTCTCTTATGCATTAGAAAAGCCTCTGAACTTCAGAAAATAAAGATTCAAGAGTGGTTTTAATATTTTTAAAAGATGTATCATTTTAATATAGGAACTATTTTGCTTTTCCTGTTCTTATTCTTTTAAAATTACAAAAAGGGAAAAAAAAACCAGAATATTTTCATTAGTAGAAACTCAACTTTTGATAGCATGGAATAAAATAATAATAATAATAATAATAATAATAAAAAAGACAAACCAAGAAAAATAAACATCTCTTGTTCTTTAATCTTAGATTAATTCCAATACCTGAATGGGGCCTACAGAAAAGCTGTGGTGGGACTGTTTATAACGGCACACAGCAGCACAATGAGGAGAACTGGTTTTAAACTGGAAGAGGGTAGATTTAGACTAGATATTAAGAAGAAATTCTTTATTGTGAGGGTAGTGAGACATGGAACAGGTTGCCCAGAGAGGTTGTGAATGCCCCGTCACTGGAAGCATTCAAGGCCAGACTGGATGGGGCTGTGAGCAACCTGATCTACAGGGAGGTGTCCCTGCCTATAGCAGGGGGATTGGAAGTAGATGATCTTAAAGGTCATTTCCAACCTATACCGTTCTATAATTCTATTCTCTCACTGAGAAAGGAACTTTAGCTTGCAAATGAAGGGAAATTAAGGCTGCACAGAAGAAATCATGCAAGCTACATTGTGAGTAGGAGATGTACAAAATGATGTATTACTGCAGGAAATATCTGTGTGCGTATCAAACAGAATCAATGGAAGAGGGAGCTCAAAAGTTGTGCTTACCATGGGCTTTGTAAGTGGAAACACAGTAAGGAGAGAAAAAGTGTTGCCTGCATCTCAGTTGTCATTATTGTCCTTTCTACTCATTACAAAATGGGGAATAAAATCTAAATATGCAAACAGGGGTAATAGGCAAGTGAGTCTGGATGTCTCCATTTTCACTAAAAGAAGGCCTCTGGAAAAAGATTCACTTCTCAGCTCCTCCTGATTCTCATGTTTCAATCCAGCACCAGGAAGTAGTACTGTAAGATCATCCCTAATTCACCTCTAATTTTCTGCCACCTGGTTCCCTAAGATAAAATACAATAACTTGATTTTTTTCTACACTATTCATACCCTATGTTAACAGGCAGAAAAATTTATCCCAAGATATGGGGCAGCTCCACATCCTATGCACAAAAGGGCAGGATCTGCTGACATAAGAGATCCATTTTAGTATTTTTTGAAGAAAGGAATGAGAAAGCCCTACTCAGTTTCCTTCTTCTAGCATATTCTGACTGGGAGCAAGAAACAGGAACCTCCTGTCAAAGATGATTATTCCTCATCTTCACATTAAAACCTTACCTGAGGCTCCAGGTGATATGGGGACACCCATATGTAGAGCCCATTCAAATAGCAGAGATGAATAAAGCTCTCCTGCTGATAGAGAGCAGCACTGGAACATATCTTCTGCATGGCATGAAATACTTAACTGGTTTGGACTCTGGATAATCTCAGTGATAGCAGTCACCGTTTAGACCTCCTGAAAATCCATTCTTGCTAAGGAAAAATCACTTCTCTGAATATCTTACATCTGAAATCTTACAGAGGTGGTAGTACCACAGCATTGACATTATAGATAGGAAGCTGGAAGTTTTATTAATTCACCTGAAGTTGCAGAATGAGTGCAAAGTAAAGGAACAGAGTTCCAGGAGTGAATTTACAACAGAACATAAAATAAGACTAAACACATTCTCTGGTCCTGTGGTAAAAAACAGCAAAAATAATGGTGGCTGAACTCTTTTCACTCAGGGAACAGGTCCTGCTTCAGCATGGATATGGAGAACAGCCCTTGGATGCTGTTATACAGCTGTGTTCAGCCACTCTCTGGAAGCATGTTAGCTAGCCTAGGTCAATACCATGCCTGGGAGGAACTATCAGGAAAGCCAATATTTCTGTGCAATGACCAGGAGCAGTGAACATATTTTTGTGGTTAAAGCTGCAGTTGAAGAAGATTATAGTAAAAAAGACAACATACTGGCATGAGCTACTGTTTTAGCCACCTAACTGGGAGGGTGTACACAAGATGGAGGCAGACGTACACACTCAGAGGACAAGAGTCAATAGGCATCAGACACAGTAAAAGAAATTCTTATAAGATACTGTAATTAAAACTTCTTACATTTGGACAAGGAACCAGAATTGCTATCCATTAAGATTTTCTAAACTAGACTGAACTTGGCCACCTGTTGCTGCGTACCAGACATATATTTCAGTTATTGCATTTAGTTAAAGCTTCACACTGCTTTTTGGCTGTAGATGACCAGTCCTTTCAAAGCTGTTTGTATTTCTGCATAAGTACCATTCTAATTCTGCTATGTTCAATAGCAGTAAATACATGCACAATTTTGCTACTAAGATTCCTCCTTTGTGCGAGAGATCACCAATTGAGGACTGAGACAACAACATACAGATCATAAAACAATTTCTGAAGTATAAAGCAGTGAGAAGACAAACTCAACTCATGGAATGACGGTATATGAATCATAGAATGGCCTGGGTTGAAAAGGACCACAATGATCACCTAGTTGCAAACCCCCTGCTACGTGCAGGGTCGCCAACCACCAGACCAGGCTGCCCAGAGCCACATCCAGCCTGGCCCTGAATGCCTCCAGGGATGGGGCATCCACAACCTCCTTGGGCAACCTGTTCCACTGTGTCACTACCCTGTGTGAAAAACTTCCTCCTAATATCTAACCTAAATCTCCAATCTCAGTTTAAAATCATTCCCTCTTGTCCTATCACTATCCACCCTTGTAAACAGCCATTCCCCTTCCTGTTTATATGCTCCCTTCAAGTACTGGAAGGCCGCATGAGGTCTCCCTGGAGCCTTCTCTTCTCCAAGCTAAACAAACCCAGTTCCTTCAATCCTTCTTCATAGGAGAGGTGCTCCAGCCCTCTGAACATCTTTGTGGCCCTCCTCTGGACCTGTTCCAAGAGTTCCATGTCCTTCCTGTCCTGGGGGCCCCCTGGCCTTGATGCAGTACTTCAGATGGGGCCTCACAAGAGCCGAGTAGAGAGGGACAATCACCTCCCTCTCCCTGCTGGCCATCCCTTAAAGATGAGTGAGATAGGTCAAGCATGGAAATCAAGTCAGCTATGAATCCTATGATACGACTGCAATGGTATGGCCCTCAAGTATGAGATCAGGAAAAAAGACGACCCTTTAACGTCTGAAGATGTTCTCACTATTTTATATATAGCAGTATGTTATACAGCTACGCTAGGAATATTTAATTTGAAACTTAATTCTCATTAGTCACATTCCTTGACTGAGGAACATAGCAAAAGGTGGAAGGGATGCTGGCACATCACAAACCTCGCAGTAGTGCCATAAAATCTTAGCTGACAAAACATGAAACTAATGAATTGATTAATGTTGTTATCAGAGTAGGTTTACCCTTAGAAAATTCAACAGATCAGGGCACTAATTTTATGTCTTCTCTGTTAAATGAGGTATGCAAGCTTTTAAAATTCCCCCTTCACACACAGTTTCCTATCAGCCAGAAACAGATGGGCTTGTAGAATAGTTTAATCAAACACTTAAGCAGATGCTAAGAAAATTCATCAGCAGTGAACCAAAACATTGGGATAAATTGTTACCTTTTGTTTAGTTCGTCTGTAGGGAGGTCTCTCAATCATCAATTGGATGCTTCCTATACCTTTCAAAAAATGCTCGGGAGACAGAGACAACTGAGCAAGTTGTGTCATTGGCAAATTACCCAACACTGGTAGCATCATATTTTCACCCAGGCATCATCCTTTTTAATTTTGTTGTTCGGACAGGTAAATCAAAGCCATGATCCTGCAGATAGATCCACACATCTAGAAGGATGTAATATATACATGAATTATTTTCTATGATTCTATAATAGTAACAGTCAGAATTATCCAAGGGATGGAGCACCTTCCCTACAAGGACAGGTCAAGAGAGCTGTGGATGTTCAGCCTGGAGAAGAGCGTGTTCCTGGGAGATCTGATAGTGGCCTTCCGTTATCTAAAGAAGGGCAGTAAGAAGGAAGGGACAGACTCGTTAGAATGATCTGTTGTGAAAGAGAAATGTTTTCAAACTAAAAGAGGGGAAATTTAGATTGGATATAAGAAAAAGGTTTGTCATGAAAAAAGTTTTTTTTTTTTTGTGGTGAAGCACTGGCACAGGTTGACTGGAAAGGTGATGGATTCCCTGTCCCTAGAGAAACTCAAGGCCAGGCTGAATGGGGCTCTGAGCACCTGATGGAGCTGTAGGTGCTCTTGTTCATTGCAGGGGATTTAGAGTAGACAATCTTTAAAGGTCTTTTCCAACTCAAACAGTTCTCTCATTCTATAATTACAATGGCCATAGAAATAATGATGAAATCATGCCAAGCAAAAATATACATATTAGATATAATATGCATTATATCTATATGAGAACCAATTCTGTTGAAAATTTTGGGAATGTACAGAAGTGTAAGAAATTTAATGTTCAAAGTATGCATTAACATAGATTAAAGTAATATATTTATAACAAGTTATTCTTTCCATACAAGGAGACTGTTCATAACAGATATGGAACAGGTTGCCCAAGGATGTTGTGGATGCCCCATCCCTGGACGCATTCAAAGCCAGGCTGGATGTGGCTCTGGGCAGCCTGGTCTGGTGGTTGGTGACCCTTCACATAGCAGGGGGTTTGCAACTATGTGATCATTGCAGTCCTTTTCAACTCAGGCCATTCTATGATTCTATGATAAAGCTCCTCAAAACGTTATATGGAACAGCAATATAAAAAATTGTTCTTCTAAAACAAACATTTAATTCTCTGCTCCCTAAACAAAGTAAAAACATGTTTTTCTTTTCTATATTTCACATCTTTTAGAATTTACTGCCATTTAGGGTTCCAAAATATCATATGGAAATCAAAAACGTTCTTTCTGCTCTAGCGTAGCAAAATGTTGCAAGAGGAAACAGAAGGATTAAATCTTTTTAATTTTTGAAAGCAAATGGAGAAATAGATGATTATTTGCTGGTAGATCAGCAAATATTTGTCAATGACTCCCAGATGCTTCAGGTTATCAAGAAATTATATATATATTTTTTGGCATCTAGCTCAACACAAGGAGAAACTAAAAGTAAAACCAACCCCATGTCCGGAGAGAGTCATCAGAAGTACATGAATTGGAGTTGGAAATCAGACCCACTCAATGTAGAAGTTACTTGTACTCTCAAACAAAGTGGATAGACAACCATCAGTACAACCTACTTGAGGGTCAGCTCAGCTTCTTTGCTGTCTTTGCTGTCTGTTATTGTCACTCAAAGGATTTTCTAAATTAGATTCTAAATATCCTTGTTCAAAGAAATGTGTCGCTTTTTCCCCTACCCAGGGAATACCATGGCTAGTGTACTGTAGTAGAGGAGACAGTGCACAGTGGCAAAAGTCCCTTTTACAAATCTGTTCAGCTTATCAATGAAAGAGCTGTTATTACATCTGCTAAAAAGGTTGGACTCTGAATTCATACATTCTTTTCTAAATTTTCATCCTGCTAACCCATTTTCCTACTTGTACAGGACAATTTTGTGTTCAGCATAGCATTTATTACTCCTTCTCCATATTATACGTTTCTTTACGCAGGAGGCTATTGCCTTCATGATGAATTATCCAGCTGGACTTCTCAGGTAATCAGCTCTCACAATGGTTATCTTTCAAAATTCACATATCTGCAAGCAAATGACAAAAGCAGAAATAAAACCCTGAGTAGCCACACTTTGCTTTAATTGCACATCCCAGGCTTTTATTTTAAATGCCCAGAAAATTTACCATTATTGTACTGTTTAGCTTAAATGCTGCTCCCAGATTAACATGTAATTTAAAAGCAACTATCATTTTCCTCTTGTAGAAATTATTTTTTCCACAGTAACATCCTTCAGAGTTGCTAAAAATATTCTTGCTATACAAAGCAATAAATGTTTGCAGATATGACTTACATTATACTTTATGGTGATTAAAAAATGAAATAGGATTTGATATTTGGTCTTTGAGACTTCTGCAGTAATTTGAAACAGACAGACCTAACAGCAAGTAATGATATTTTTGTCCCCTTTATCCTCAGGACTACAAAATACACTGGGGATAGCTAATATCTTTTTACGCAGAGACCTAGAAGATATCCTATACTGGGTTTCCTGTTATCTTCAGCTGTAGTGTGCGTTTCATTAACCACTCTGACCAGTGCCCTACCAGAGAAGGGCCAGGATAATGAACAATCTTACCTTTTTTTTTTTTAAGGAAAAAGAAAGAGGGTATCTGTTCTTCATGATTGTTGGCTTTTTATCAGGTGTAAAAGTGATCAAGTGCACTCTCCAAATGGAAAAAAATCCCAGGCATGTATAGGCATCCTATAAATCAGATGTATTTTTTTAATTATTATTTTAGGACAACAATTATATACACAGATCTAAGAAGAATCTGAAGGATCAGGCCATCACCTCAAGGGAGCCCTAAAGAATATCCGTGTGCTCCCTCCAGGCAGATAGACATTGGAGTGGGAAAGGTAGAACTATACACTGCATGAAATCCCTCACTAGAAAAAAAATCAATCTGTATCTACACCAGGCAGCAATCAGCTCTAAAATCTCCTCACAAGAATGGTTTTTCTCACTGTAAGCCATTCTTAAATACTGTCTTGCAACAAAATAAAAAACAAACGCAGATTTCTATCAAAAGCATTCCAATACAGAAAGTGATTTCATTTTTTATTGATGAAGCTTTTACTTTGTATGGGGATGAGCTAGAAAACTTGACACTGAGTTACAGTTAAAGGCAATTGTTCTGGAGTTCTTGCTCAATGCTTTTCAGATTAGGCATGTGACTGTTATCACAGGAATCTGTTTATGTCTCTGTCAACAGGTACAATTTGAATGTGTTTTCAAAGAAACAATCTATCTCAACTAATTTCAGGCATAAGTTTACAGTCACTCAGGTAGATTTAACTGAACACATCTGGCTACTCCATTCTCCTGCCTGTATTTTTGCTTAGTGCTTGATGTCACTGTATGCGAGCTCTTAAGGGAATAAAAAATACTAAAATGATTTTTAAAATTTCATATCTTCATAGACACCATAAGAAGAAGCTATACATGCTGTGGACTGCATGTCATGGCTCAAACTTGAAGCTGGTGGGAGTTTTTCAGCCACTGNAGGAGAGGTGCTCCAGCCCTCTGAACATCTTTGTGGCCCTCCTCTGGACCTGTTCCAAGAGTTCCATGTCCTTCCTGTCCTGGGGGCCCCCTGGCCTTGATGCAGTACTTCAGATGGGGCCTCACAAGAGCCGAGTAGAGAGGGACAATCACCTCCCTCTCCCTGCTGGCCATCCCTTAAAGATGAGTGAGATAGGTCAAGCATGGAAATCAAGTCAGCTATGAATCCTATGATACGACTGCAATGGTATGGCCCTCAAGTATGAGATCAGGAAAAAAGACGACCCTTTAACGTCTGAAGATGTTCTCACTATTTTATATATAGCAGTATGTTATACAGCTATGCTAGGAATATTTAATTTGAAACTTAATTCTCATTAGTCACATTCCTTGACTGAGGAACATAGCAAAAGGTGGAAGGGATGCTGGCACATCACAAACCTCGCAGTAGTGCCATAAAATCTTAGCTGACAAAACATGAAACTAATGAATTGATTAATGTTGTTATCAGAGTAGGTTTACCCTTAGAAAATTCAACAGATCAGGGCACTAATTTTATGTCTTCTCTGTTAAATGAGGTATGCAAGCTTTTAAAATTCCCCCTTCACACACAGTTTCCTATCAGCCAGAAACAGATGGGCTTGTAGAATAGTTTAATCAAACACTTAAGCAGATGCTAAGAAAATTCATCAGCAGTGAACCAAAACATTGGGATAAATTGTTACCTTTTGTTTAGTTCGTCTGTAGGGAGGTCTCTCAATCATCAATTGGATGCTTCCTATACCTTTCAAAAAATGCTCGGGAGACAGAGACAACTGAGCAAGTTGTGTCATTGGCAAATTACCCAACACTGGTAGCATCATATTTTCACCCAGGCATCATCCTTTTTAATTTTGTTGTTCGGACAGGTAAATCAAAGCCATGATCCTGCAGATAGATCCACACATCTAGAAGGATGTAATATATACATGAATTATTTTCTATGTTTCTATAATAGTAACAGTCAGAATTATCCAAGGGATGGAGCACCTTCCCTACAAGGACAGGTCAAGAGAGCTGTGGATGTTCAGCCTGGAGAAGAGCGTGTTCCCAGGAGATCTGATAGTGGCCTTCCGTTATCTAAAGAAGGGCAGTAAGAAGGAAGGGACAGACTCGTTAGAATGATCTGTTGTGAAAGAGAAATGTTTTCAAACTAAAAGAGGGGAAATTTAGATTGGATATAAGAAAAAGGTTTGTCATGAAAAAAGTTTTTTTTTTTTTGTGGTGAAGCACTGGCACAGGTTGACTGGAAAGGTGATGGATTCCCTGTCCCTAGAGAAACTCAAGGCCAGGCTGGATGGGGCTCTGAGCACCTGATGGAGCTGTAGGTGCTCTTGTTCATTGCAGGGGATTTAGAGTAGACAATCTTTAAAGGTCTTTTCCAACTCAAACAGTTCTCTCATTCTATAATTACAATGGCCATAGAAATAATGATGAAATCATGCCAAGCAAAAATATACATATTAGATATAATATGCATTATATCTATATGAGAACCAATTCTGTTGAAAATTTTGGGAATGTACAGAAGTGTAAGAAATTTAATGTTCAAAGTATGCATTAACATAGATTAAAG